>JARQOD010007950.1:0-37486 GCA_033576555.1 Oophaga sylvatica
AAAAGTGGAAACCCCCCCCACAAGTCCCCCCTTTTTTGGGAAAAATAGACCCCACAAGGAAACTTTTAGATGTGTGGTGAGCACTTTGACCCGAAGTGCTTCACAGAAGTTAATTGTCAGCCGTAAAAAAAAAAAATCTTTTTTTTTTTCCAAAAATATTTTTTCGCCCCAATTTTTTTTATTTTCACAAGGGAAGGAAAATTGGACCCCAAAATTGTTGTCAATTTTTTCTGAGTACCGACCCCAATATGTGGGAGAAAACTACTGATGGGGACCTTGGGGCCGGAAGGGAAGTAGTGCGTTTTGGATTGCAACTTTGAGGATGGGTTGGGGAGCAGTCGTTTTTTGGAGGCCCCTGAGCCCCAAAACAGGGAAATACCAAAAGGGACCCCATTTTGGAAAATAGATCCCACAAGGAATTATTTTAATGTGGTGACCTATAAGCCCCAAGTGCTTCACAGAAGTTAAAACGTCACCAAAAAAAAAAAAAAAATCATTTTTTTTTTTAAAAAAAAATATATTTTCGCCCCCAGTTTTTTTTTTCCCAAGGGTAAAGAAAAAATGGACAAATTGCACTTTCTTTTTGGGGTCCAGAGTACGTGTACCCCATATGTGGGGTAAATATTTTGGGTGTTGGCAGAGATCAAAAGAAAAGGAGCACCGTTTGAATTTTTAACGAAAAAATGGGGGGAATTGAATCGACCCATGTCACATTTGGAGAGCCCTGATGTGCCTAAACAGCGGAAACCCCCCAATTTAACTCCCCCCCAAAACCCAAACACCCTAACCCTACCCAACCCAAACCCACAAACAACCCCCTAACCACCCCCTAACCTACCCACCCAAACCCCTAATTTTAGCGCCAACCCAACCCCCAAACTTTGCCGCAACCCAACCCAATGGGAAAATGGAAAATAAATCTTTTTTTAAAATTTTATTATTTTTCCAAACTAAGGGGGGCAAAAAGGGGGGGTTTGATTTACTATTTATGGGGTTTTTTTGTTGGCACTGTCACGCAAAAGATGCTTTTATGCAAAAAATAGTTTTTGATCACCAATTTTGGAGCTATAATTTTTGAATTTTTGGCCCCCAGACTTTGAGGTCTTATTTTTTTGGTCAGTTGACGTTTTTTTGGCCCATTTTTGAGACGTGACATTTTTTGATCATTTTTTTTTTGATTTTTGGAGGTTAGAATGAACAAAAACTGCAATTCAGAATTTCTTTTGGGGGGGTTTTTTTAAACCTTCCATGTGTAAAATTTTATAAAGAGTTTAAATTCTTCGGGTCAGTACGATTCCCGGGGATACCTCATTTTTATCATTTTTTTTGTTTTGGCGCTTTATAAAAAAAAAATTTTTTATAAAAAGTTATTTTTGCATCTCGAGCAAAAAAATTTTTTTTTTTTTCGCTGATGATGCTGTGTGGTGGCCGTTTTTTGCGGACAAAATGACTTTTCAGCGGTCCATTTTTTTTATCGGCTTTTTGATCGGGTTATTCCACTTTTTGTTCGGCGGTTTTGATGATAAAAACTTTTTTTCTTTTTTTTTTTTTTAAGGGTTCACTAAAGGGGTTAAATAGTGGGACATTTTTAAAGGGGGGGGTTCGATTAGGAAACCAAAAAGTGTACTTCTATTGTTTTTTTTTTTTTTTTACGAAGAATAAATTTTATTGGGGAATATTTTTTTTTTTTTATTTTAAATTTTTTTTTTAAAAAAGTTTATTTTTATTTTTTTACTTTTTTATTTTCCCAGGGGGGACATCACAGTATTTTATCAGTCGTGGTTGGTTTGCCAGCACTCTGTACCCAGCATGGGGCAGGCAGTGCGAGGTTCCCCCCTGTCTGCTTCAGCGGGGGACTGGGGAAACCCCCTTTTTGGGGCCGGGCCCGGGAGGGGGGGAAACCCCCAGAAAGGGGGAATCACATCGCGCGTTCGAGGGTTCAGGGGAGTGCGGGGGGCCCCTCCCTGGCGCCCTCCCGGGCCCCCCCGGACACCGCGATCATGTTTGATTGCGGTTGCCGGGGTTAATGGCCCCGGGGCGGTGGACCGTCCTGACAACAGCCCGGGTTCAGCTGTGATAATAGTGACACCCGGGGCGTTAGTGCGCTCCCCCGGGACCGAGCTGATCGCCTATGAGTAATTGTCCATGGGAGAATACCGGGGGTTTTATGGAGGAATATTCGTTGATGGCAAAAAGGGGGTTAATGAATATATGCCCATGATTCAATTTCTGTTAGAAGGGGTTGGCTAGTACCAATTTTTTTTTTTCTTTGTGTTTTTTTTTTATTATAGTCGTTTTTTGGGGGCTTAACTTGATTTTAAAAAGCTTAAAAAAATTTTTTTTTTTGAATAGGTCTACCCCCCTTTTCATGATGGTGTCCCCGTGAGACAAAGTGTAAAACTAAGAATAAAACAAAACTTTTTTTTAATAATGTAAAAATATTTAAAAAAATAATTTAAAAAACAATATTATTTACAATAAATAAATATTTTAGGACAAAAAAATCTAAAAAAAAAAAAATTTAAATTTTGTTCGCCGCATCGTAAGACCCCCCCTAAAAAACTGCCCCCCAGTTAACCCTTTTTGAACATCTAAAAAAAAACAAAAAAAAAGGGAAAAAAACAATTTTTCTCCTAATCCCCCGAAAAAAGTGGAAAACAACGATAAAAAAAACGGATTAATAACAGGTACCGCTGAAAATGTCTCTTTCCAGCAATAAACAAGCCCCTTTGTCATCATGAAAAAAAAAAAAGTTATAGCTCTCAGAATAAAACGATGCAAAAAAAAATTATTTCTTCTAAAAAAATTTTTTTTTGTTGAAACCCCAAAAATAAAAAATTAAATGAGGTACTGCTGTAACGTTGGAAAATGCCTTATCATTTAACACGCAAAAGGTATAAATCCCCCCCAAAAAAAATTTTATAAATTGCTGTTTTTTTTATTTGCCCCCAAAAATGGAATAAAAGTGATCAAAAAATTTGTGTCCAAAAATGGTACCAAAAAAACCGTCAACTCTTCACAAAAAACAAGCCCCATACGCTCCATCACGGGGAAAAAAAAAAATTTTTTAGCTCTAGAAAAGTGATGAAAAATAATTATTTTTAAAAAATTTTTTTATTGTTAAAAGCCCAAAAAATAAAAAAATATAAAGGCGGTATCGCTGATCCAATAACCCCCGGGGAAAAAAAATCCTTATAATTTAACCACACCGGGGAAACGGTATAAACGCCCCCCCAAAAAAATTATGATTGTGGTTTTTGTTCATTTGCTCGAAAAAAACCAATAAAAACGATCAAAAAAGTCAGAGCCCGAAAATGGTCCAAAAAAACTTCAATGTCCGCAAAAAACAAGAATCACATGACTGGGGGCCCAATTTGGGAAAAAAATTTTAGCTCTCAACATATGGTGATAAAAAAAATTTTTTGAAATAAAAAAATCTGCCTGCACCCAATGGTTTTTTCCCCAATAGGGGTGTATCAGGTACTCGGACAAATTGCACAAAAATTTTTTTGGGGTCATTTTTTTTTTTCCCTTGGGAAAAAAAAAATTGGGGGGCAAAAAGAAATTTTTTTTGTGGAAAAATTTGTTTTTTTTTTTTAAGTTAAAATTTTTTAAACTTCGGAAGCTTTTTGGGGGTTTAAAAAGTGCCAACACACATCTAGTAATTCCCCCGTAGAGGGTCTACTTTAAAAAAATGGTGTCAATGTGGGAGGTTTCCACTTTTAGATATCAGGGGCCTCCAAAGCAACGGGGTGTCTGATTCAATTCCCCAAAATTTTGTTTTTAAAAAAGAAAGGCCTCCTTCCTTCCAAAATTGCCATGCCCCCCAAAACAGGGTTTTCCCCCCACATTGAGGTATCAGCTTACTCAGGAAAATTGCACAAAATTTTTGGGGGGGTCCAATTTCTTATGTTCCCTTGAAAAAAAAAAAAAAAAATTGGAAGTAAATTTTTTGGGAAAAAAATTTACCGAAAAATTTCTTTTTTTTTAAAATTCCCCAAAAATTCCTGTGAAGACCTGAAGGGTTAAAAAATTCTTGAATGGGTTTACAGTTGGGGGGGGAAAATTTTTTTTAGAATGGGTCACTTTTGGGTTTTTTTCTATCAAAGACCTTCAAAGGACTTCAAATGTGTTTGGTCCCTTATAAAAAAAAGGGGGGTTTTTTAAAAAAAAGAAAAACGCTGGCAACTTTTAAACCCCTTTAATTTCCTAAAAAAAAAAATTTTGGGGTTCAAATTGTGGTGAAAAATAGACATGGGGGAAAAAGTTTTTTTAGTAACTATTTTTGCGCTAAAAATCTTTTTTAAAGGGCATAAAATTAAAAATTTAAAAAATTGAAAATTTTCAAAATTTTTCCATTTTCCCCCTTTTTTTATAAGTAAACAGTTTATGAAAAAATTTTCCACTAAACGAAGACAATATGTCACGAGAAAACGTGTCGAATCCCCAAAGGGGTCCATTGGGGGTTTTTAGGTTATAACCCCGTAAAGGGGTGGTCAGAATGAAAAAATTGGCCCGGGGCTTAAAGCAAAAAAAACCCCGGAGAAAAGGGGGGTTTTTCTTGGGTTCCCAAAACCACAAGGGGGCCGTTTTTTTGGGGGGCCATAAAAAACCCCCCTTGGGGACGGAGAACCCCAAAAGAACAGTTTTGGGCAAAAATGAACTTTTTTGGGGTTTGTGAGCAAGTTCTCCCGTAAAGGAAGAATGCATTAAATGCCCCCTTGGATTCTTTTTCAATGAAAATAAAAAAAAAGTCATATAATTTACCCCCCTAAACACCCAAGAAGTCGAAAATAATTATTAATGAAAATTTTGAAAAACCGTGGGGAATTTTTTTGGCAAGCCCAGGGTGATAATGCTGTTTTCCACTATCCCCCCCCGAATATGGATAAGATTATGGGTTTTCCCAAGCCCAATTTTGGGAAAAACCCTTAGCCCCAGAAAAATTTGGTTGTAAAACAGGGAAAAAGGGGGGGGGTGGTTTTTTTCCCCGTAAATTTTTTGTCCCAAATAATCGAGAAGGGGGTAGACCCACCCAGCACCCCAAAGGGGGGAAAAGGGGCAATTGGACCTTTAGTAAACTTTTGAGACATATCTTTTTTAGCTATTTCTGGGCCGGGGGAAGATTTTCTATGGGCCCCTTTGGGAAATTAGCAGCGGAATGAATTAATGTACAATAGGGCATGTGGTGGGAAAACCCCCAAAAAAAAACGTCCCTAAAATATTTTGGTACTCCGGAAAAACCCCCCCGATTAACGGACAATACCAGTGAAAAAAAAGACAACCTTAGAACAATTAGGCCCATTTCACAATATCCCGAACCCCACAAAAAGGATTGTGCAACTGTAACCGGGGGAATCCCAAAAAAGTCATGTGGTAGTTTTCACAACATAACATGAAATGCGCTCTGTGCAAGGAAACCCCTTGAGGAAAACTCCCAAGAAAAGTTTTTTCAATTTCTTTAACCCCGGTGTCTTATCAATGGCAAAGTATAATTGGTGTTTTAACCAAAAAATTCCTTTTTAACCCTTTAAAAAAAATTTGAATTGAGGTCCTCAGGGTTATCCCTTTTTAAAGGCTAACAGAAAAGTGGTAACAAAATTTAAGCTTTAAAGATCCCAGGTCTTTTCATCGGGGTATCCAAAACTAACGAGATCGCAAGAGCGTAACGAGAAAATACTGCGTCCCCATTTTGCCAGTAGCAATCTATTAGCGACTTAGCTGTGTGTGACTGTAGCGCGTGGGGCCCCGCTGAGTGTTGTGATCGTTTGTAAACGTTTGACCCTTTTTTGGTTTTGGGGGCCCCCGTGGTGAGCCAATCGCTGAGTGTGACCCCCTTTAGAACGCTTCACCAGATGCTGGGGATTGGTTTTTTCCCCAACGAGCGAGGTTTATACAATCCTGATGAAGGTTTGGAAAATCACAGTTGCTGTGAGTTGGTTGGAATCAAAGTGATCAATGCGATCGCCTGCGATTCGCCAGGTTAACGTTTTCGTGATCGTGGGGCGATGCTAAGTGTGGCAGTCCCTTAATAAAAAAATTGAAGAATCATATATTTATACACAACAGGAACGGTAATAAAATAGAAAAAAAATTGACGTAAGCAGCTGCATTTGGGAGAGGGATAAACAGGGTGGCCATAAATTTTGGGGGACCGTTAAAAGATAAGGAGTGAAAGTTCTTTTTCCCTCTGATTGGGGTCTAGTAATGTTTTTGATCCCCCCAAAAATCTTAGGAGAAAATTCCTTTAAGATGTAAAAAGACAAAAAACCATGCAACCGTTCTTTTCCGCACTGAAGTTCAAGGTCCATCAGTTTTTTTCCCCCAAAAATTTTCCCTTTCCTGAGATGTGAAGTTACCTTTCAAACAAGAAAATTTCATGCCCCTGGGGCTGGTCGGCTCAAAAATGTTTACCACAGGTAGATCCATCCTTCTAAAAAGTTTTTTTTTAAAATTAAGGAATTTATCCAAAGACCCTGTGAAAACACACAAAAAATTACCAGACCCCAATCAGAGGGTAATAAAACGTTCACACTCCTTATTTTGAACGGGTCCAAAAATTTATGTTCATCTCTATCTCCCATAATGACGTTCTGCTTTAGTCACTTGTTTTTTTTACCTTTGCTTATTTCTGTGCTGTGTGGTGTTATAAATATGTTTTCTTCAGATTTTGTATTAGTTTCGCCTGTGAAGAGACCTGGTAGTCTCGAAAGCTTGCAATTTGTTACCATTTTTCAGTTGCCATTAAAAGGTATCAACCACTGAGGACTTAAAACTCTAAATTCTGTTAAAACTAAATCATTGTTTTTTTTTTCAAATGTTATGTATCAGATAAAGAAAATAATGTGGCTTCACTGAAATTTGTCTTCTGATGGCAAAGAAAAGCAGTCAGTGAACTGTGAAACTGTAGGCAAAAATTGTACATTGCAAGATGGTGGAGTTACACAAGGCATGGTTCCGAAAGATTATTTTCAAAAGTCAGAAAAGTGCATTCTTCCCCTAGCAAATACATTTCTCAATGTTCAAATTAAAAAATCACTTAGAAAATTACACAGAGTTAGGAGAACTGACTGCAAGGAAAAAAGGAAAGAATCAGCATCTCTTCCACCAAAACTTGATGCAGAGTTGTGGCTGATAAAAATCTCACCAAATAGTCCAAAAGCAAGTGAAACAGATTACTTTAAGGGAATCTGTCACCCTAAATTGGTGGGTATTTAAATGATGGCAGTCGGGGTCAGATGGGCGGTGTTTTGGGTACTTGCCTTAACATGTTGTTCGCCGTTGTCTCCATTATTTCTGGGAATTGTAGTCGTTGCCCTCCATATAACACGCCTGCGCATTGCAATTTGAATTGCGCACTTGCAGTATGCTTTGCCCGCAGATTGCAATGCGCAGGCGCATTTATATGGAGGGCAACGACTACAATTCCCAGAAATAATGGAGACAACGGCGAACAACATGTTAAGGCAAGTACCCAAAACACCGCCCATTGACCTGACTGCCATCATTTAAATATCCCACCAATTTAGGGTGACAGAATCCCTTTAAATCCTTGCAAGCTATAAAGTTTACTAATGTGACAAAAATCCTGTATGTTTTCAGTTAAGCTTTTGAGAATATACAACAATGCAGTCTGAATGACGTGATTGGAGACAGGAGACTGTTAGTTAAAAAAAAATGAAAAAAAAGGAGTGGTACCATGAAACCTCAAAGCTGTCAAACCGTTTCTTGGTTTTCAAAGGGTAATGGAATCCCGACAAATGTTGAGAGCAGGATGCACGACTTTGAAGGACTATCAACTTTTGTATTTTTTAATGGTATGATGGTTCCCTCTTTGGCTAATTATTTAATGGATAATTTGGCTATTTTATTTGCCAAGTTTTTAACACTAGGTTCAGATACGGCATTAAAGATGGCTAATACTTGCATTATAACGCTTTTTTATTTAAAAGTACAAAATTAAAGGAATAGTATGATTGAATAGTATGAATGCGTTCACTTTTCTATATTTTAATATACAAAGTTTAACTACATATGGGATTAAATAATATAATGATTAAGTATAATAAAGATTGATATATACAGTATACTTACATTCATCACCAGGGGCTTTTAGGCTAAGTTCACACGTTGCGGAATTGCCGTGGAAATTTCCGCGGCAATCCGCAACTTCTCCCGCAGGAAATAAGCAGTTTTTTTTATGCTGATTCCCGCCAGAATAATACGTTTTGCAAGCGTAATTAGCTTGCAGAATGCTAGCGTTTTCCTAGCGATCTGTAGCATCGCTTGGAAAACTGATTGACAGGTTGGTCACACGAGTCACACATAATGTTTGACACGTGTGACCAATTTTTACTATTGATGCCGCCTATGCCGCATCAATAGTAAAAAGATTAATGTAAAAAATAAAAAAAAATAATAATAATGATATTTCTCACCTTCCGGCGGCCCCCGCAGCCTTCCCGCCTCTCAGCGACGCTCCCGGCAACTCGCGGTCCCAAGGATGCATTGCGACAAATCACACCGATGACGTGCATCTCGCGAGACCGCTATGCCATCTGGGTGATTCTCGCAAAGGACTCTGGGACCGGAAGTTGCCGGGAGCGTCGCTGAAGGCGGGAAGGCTGCGGGGGCCGCAGGAAGGCTCGGGGGCCGCCGGAAGGTGAGAATATCATTATTTTTTATTTTAATTATTGTTTTACCAGGGATATGGTACCAGGCCTGGAGGAGATCTCCTCTCCTCCAGACCCTGGGTACCATCCGCACATGAACCGCTTACATTGCGCATAGTGGGCATAGCCACATGCGGAAAGTAAGCGGTTCAATGCATTCCTATGGCGGCGGAATCACCGCGGTTACGCTAAATTAATGAACATTTGTTTTTTTTCCGCTAAGCGTTTTTTTTCGCGGGAAAAAACGCAACATGTGTACAAAACATGCGGAATCAATTAAAACGTATAGAATGCTTAATGCTTGCGTTTTGTTCGCGGTTTAACCGGAAAATAGCGGAAAAAAACCGCGAAAAAAAACGCAATTATTCCTGATCGTGTGCACTTAGCCTAAAACATCAACCGTCTGGAATATCAGAGAAGCAACACCAAGACAGAGAACCTCTGGGAGATTCAAAACACTGCATGGGCATCCCCAATTATGCAGGTATGAACACACTGTACGTGTAGAGCAGCACGGTGGCTCAGTGGATAGCACTACAGCCTTGCAGCACTGGAGTCCTGGGTTCGAATCCCACCTAGGACAACATCTGCAAGGAGTTTGTATGTTCTCCCCGTGTTTGCGTGGGTTTCCTCCGGGTACTCCGGTTTCCTCCCACACTCCAAAAACATACTGATAGGGAATCGAGATTGTGAGCCCCATCGGGGACAGTGACGATAATGTGTGCAAAACTGTAAAGCGCTGCGGAATATTTTTAGCGCTATATAAAAATAAAGATTATTATTATACAGGAACCCCAGTTTTTGCATCTGTCTTCGTCATGTTTCTCTGGTCTTATATAATGATTTACACTATAGCACAAAAAACCACCACATAAGGAAAGCAGGGTCCAGAGTTTTTTTTATATAATTAATTTTAATTTATTAAGCACCAAATACATAGAATAATACAGAGTAACAACACCAAGCAGGTAGAGGGGAAGGGAACAATTTTTCTCCCACTATGTAGAAATAATAGATTAATGCACCATGGCTGTTTATGCACTATATCAAAATAAAAGTAATTATTTATAAATAACAAATAATTTTTTTTTAAAATCCTAATGCATGCTATTCAAATCCATATAATAAAAGTGCTAATGTGCAATTAATCCATAAATAATAACAGCAGCATAGAATAAATAATGTACCACAGAGTATATAAGTGCTTTTAGTGCGTACTAAACTTAATATAAATAGCCACCAAATTATAAACACTATATGTATCCTATCTCAATTCATGCAGTAAAGTGCTGTTGTGCGATTAATCAAATAAATAGTAGCAGCATGAATATAAAGCAGGGAGTGCATTCAAGTTGTAAACAAATCATAAGGTGCTAGTGTCAGTAGTGAACATAGCCACAAGGTTGTAGACACAAAATATCCTATCCCAATTCATGCAATAAAAGTGCTCTGTGCAATTTAATCAAATGAATGGTAGCAGCATGAATGTAGAACAGGGAGTGCATTCAAGTTGTTTTTCAGTGTTTTTATTGAACATTTTATAAAACATTAATACTGAAACAATAGTACAGAAGTAAAAAGCATTATTAGACATGCTTTACAGTTATAGCAAAATAATATATTTTAAAACCGTGATTTAAAACACAGTTGAGGAGTTCCATGTCGGATGGGTGTATAAACGATGAGCAAACGAATAAACATACAAATATTTGTAAAACAGATGACATGTATTTGTCAGAATTTAACTGGATTATATCCAGTACCACAATGAGAACCAGATAGCAAGTTATGGCGCAATACTTTATTTTTTAGGAATAGCTGGATTGGAAAAAAGAAGGGAAGGGAGAGGAAGAAGGGAAGGAATGGAAAGGAAGGGGGAGGGGGGGGTTAATTTATATTTTCCCAGTGAGACCACTTATCTATGAACTTTTTGGATTGGTTGTTTGCGATAGCAAATTTTATCTCATAGTCCTTATGGAGTTTGATTCTTTCTATAACATCTGAGTATGATGGAGGAATTGGTTTTTCCAATTATAGGCTATCATGTTTTTGGTGACTAAGAGGATGTGTATTATCAAAAAGATTTTGTCAATTTCTGTGGTTGGGAACTCCAACGAGAGTAAAGCTAACTGAGGCGTGAGCTTAATTCGTCTGCCAATAATTTTATTAATTAGATTATTAATTTCAGACCAGAGTGGAGACAATTTAGGGCAATTCCAAAAAAATATGGAGAAGATCCCCTCTATGACCGCAATCTCTCCAACAAAGAGAAGATGTGTTTTCACCGAAATGGGCTATTCTAGCTGGAGTGAAGTACCATCTCGAGAAAACTTTTTAATGAGTTTCTTGAAGAGACATGGAGAGGGTAGATGAGTATGAGGTTGTAATTGCGTCTTCCCACTCTTCACAAGATGGATTTATTTTGAGTTCCTCTTCCATTTTTTGTTGTATGCATTTTTGGTGAAATCTGAGTCCTGATTTAAATAATCATAAATGTAGCTATGGCTCCAAAAAATTTTGTGTTAATCATGTGCTTCAGAGAGTAAAGGTTTTTGTCAAAGCCAGGGAACTATCTGATCCTTTAAAATTAAATAGTGTCCGAACATTGAAGAGGGAATTTTAAATTTGTCTTTTATAACAGAGAACTGCAGTAAAGCTGTACCATCATATAAGTCACCCAATTTTTTGACTCCAAACTCTTTCCAAGACGGGTGTGGAATTTGATTTTTAAGTGATAGCAAGGTATCCAGGGACATATTTTTAAAATTGGTAATTTTGTCTGAACTATTTTTAGTGTAGGATAGTTTCTTCCAAGCATGTGTTGTGGCTATAAAAGTAGGATGAGCCATCGAGTCAGGGAGTTGATTAGACATTGTCTTGATGATGAGGCCGCAAAGCGGTTTATTGTTATTTAATGATATTTCGAGGTCTAGCCAGGCTGGAGAATTTTTTGGGGAAAGCCAATAAAGACTATGCTTGACTAGCATAGCATGATGGTGATTTAGAATATTTGGTATACCCAAACCTCCATGGGATTTTTTCGTGTAACCTATTGTTTGTAAAGTTCTAGGTTTTTTATTGTTCCAGATAAAAGTTTTTATTGATTGTTGAAGATTTTTAACTTGGGATAAAGAAATTGGGAGAGGAAGAGAACCCAAGACGTATAAAATTTTTGGGAGGGTGAATATTTTGATTGAGAAAATTCTACCCCACCATGAAAGTTCTCTTTCTCCAAATGAGTTTGAATCTAGATTGATAATTTTGAGCAAGTTATTAAGATTTGTGAAGACCATTTTTTTAAGGTTTTTTGTAATTGTGATACCCAAGTAAGTGAATTCTCCCTTTGCCCAGTTAATGGAGGAGAAGCTTTTTATTTCTTCAATCACAGGTTTGATTATGTTGATTGGTAATAGGGTGGATTTTTTATTTTTTATTTTAAAGTTGGATAATGTTGAAAACGTCTCCAGCAATTTTTGTAGCTCTTTTATAGAACCTACTGGATCAGATAAAGAAAGAAGGATATCATCAGCAAATAAGCTGATTTTGTGTTGACGATTTTTTAGTATTTATACCCTTGATTTTTTTATTTTCCCTTATTTCCTGTGCAAGGGGTTCTAGAGCCAGAACGAACAGAAGTGGAGAAAGGGGGCATCCTTGTCTTGTCCCATTGGAAATGGGGAAGGTACGGGAATATGATTGTTACACACCACTCTGGCTTTAGGATTGGAGTAAAGAGCCATAATAGTTGTGAGTGATTTATTGTTGAAGCCAAATTTTTTTAATGTTTGATTCAGAAAGGTCCAATCGAGCCTATCAAAGGCTTTTTCTGCGTCAAGTGACGCTAGTAAAGTGGGGATTTTGGTAGAGTTGGCTAATTTAATTAAGTTGATGACCCTTCTGGTTCCATCAGAGGTGTGTCTGCCTTTAACAAAACCAATCTGGTCGTTGTTTATAAGTTTGGGTAAAATCTGGCCCAGTCTATCCGCTAAAATTTTTGCGTAAATTTTCAAATCTGAATTAATGAGAGAGATAGGTCTATAATTCGACAAAGACTCGAGGTCACCTTTAGGCTTCGGTATTAGTATCACTGGAGCTTCTAGCATTTCAGCAGGAAATGAGCCTGTATCCGATGTTGTATTAAATAGTTGCGTGAGATGAGGTGTTAATACGTCGAAAAGATTTTATAATAGTCGTTACCAAACCCATCGGGACCCGGAGACTTTGCCGATTTCAGTTGGGAGATACAATTTCTGACTTCTTCTATGTTGAACGGGGACGTTAAAAGGGTTAAGTCTTCATTTTGTAATTTTGGAAGGCTAATTGATTTTAAGTAGGCGGAGATGGCTTTTTGTTTTCCCTGAGGAGTAGGGAGGGGGTTTTAGGTTAGAAATTTTTTCATAAAATTTGCGAATTCGTTAACCACATCCTGTGGGTGGGACAGATAGGTTCCTTTTTCTGATTTAATTTTGTCAATTCTATTCCGGATTCTTCTCTTTTTGATTCGGTTCATCATGAATTTCAAAGGTTTATTCAGGGAAGTGTATAATTTGTATTTATTTGTCTTAATCATCTCGTCATATGATGAAAAAATTTGAAATTTTAGGTCTTGTCTAATTTTCGCAATTTCATTTTGGAGAGAGAGGGAAGGGGAAGAGAGACCAATTTGAGTTTCGATTTTGCTTTTAAGTAGAGTTTGTAGTTTCTCAGTTTCTGCTTTTTTCTCTTTCTTCTCCCCAGACGAAATCTGTATTAGGAGGCCTCTGATAACTGCCTTGTGGGCACACCATCTAATAGCTGGGCTTATATCCTCAGTGTTGTTCTCCTCAAAGTAGAGTTTGATGTTTGATTCTATAAATGATTTGTGTAATGGATTGTTAATTAGGTAGGAGTTGCATTTCCACAGAATTTTGTTTTTGAATGGTGGTCCCAAAACAAGATCTGCTATCACTGGAGAATGGTCTGACAGAGTTCTGTCACCAATGACAATTTTCTCAAATCTTGTTAAAGAGAAAAACATTGGTGACGATGAGGTCGATTCTTGAAGCAGTTTGATATGTTTCAGAGAAATGTGTATATTCTCTGGAAGAGGAATTGACACACCTGAAAACGTCATACAACTCGTTTTGGGATAACCAGTTATTGATATTGCCATGGCATGTTCTGTATTTAGAGGAGGAGTCAATGCGTGAATCTGGAACTGCATTAAAGTCCCCTAGAAAGATAACTTCACCCTTTTTGATTTTATTGGTTTTGTTAATCAATTTGTTCAAAAATTTTGTTTGATTTCTGTTTGGGGCATATAAGTTTACAATTGTGCAGAGTTGATCATTATACGACCAATCAAGATATGAAATCTTCCATTTGGATCGGGAATTTCCTCAATTAGGGCAAAGGGGATACTGTTTTTTATGATGGTAATGACTCCTGCTTTACTTTTCTGATTACATGCTTTAAATATATGTGGGAATTTTTGGTGGGAAAAGGTGGGGTGATTTTCAGATTTAAATTTTGTCTCCTGGATACATATGATATCCGCTTTGGATTTATCCAATTCTTTCCAAAGAGCAAATCTTTTTCTAGGGTTATTTAGACCCCTTACATTGTATGACATAATCTTGATACTCATGTTGGATTGTTAGAGTATGAATTAGGTCTATGGAAGAAAGTGGTCTCACTGGGAAAATGAAGTTGTACTGCGCCTTGATAGAAAAGAAAAAACAATCGGAATACCAATTATAATTATAAGCGTTACGCCTAAACAAATGCAAGTAGCAAATATAGGAAGATAGTTCACCTCAAAAATTAGATGAACTTTACTAGGGAGGTGTTTCAAATTAGGAGTAGAGGGAAATCCTCTTAAAGATACAAGCCATTAGTTTTGACTTATACCATATCTCTTAAGGCAAAAGGAACGTTTGAGGATTCTCAACGAAGACCTTTATGGTTGGGTCCCTTATTTCTTAGTGTGGAGATGAGATCAAGCCCCTCCTCCACAGAAAAAATTGGGATTGTTTTCCCATTTAGGTAGACTAGAAGTTTTAGTGGAAAGCCCCATCTATAGGAAATTCCTTTTTCCCTGAAGAATGACGTGACCTCATTAAAGGTTTTCCTAGATTCAAGGGTGTCTTTAGAGAGGTCGGTGTAAATTTTTAAATTTTGGAAAGGTTCTGGGAATGTTTTCTTTTCTTTAAGATATTGAAAGATTTTTTCCTTCGTTGCATAAAAATGCATGCGCAGGATGGTATCCCTCGGAGTATCCTGTGGAATTGAACTAGGTCGAGGGAGTCTATGTATCCTGTCGATATTCATGTCAAGATTTGTTAAAGAAGGAATAGCTTTTTTGAAAATGGAGCGAGCATGTTCTGCTAGATTATCCGGGGTGATGCTCTCAGGTATGCCTCGGATTTTAAAGTTATTCCTGCGGTTACGATCTTCCAGATCGGCCAGTTTAATTCTGAGCCTTTTGACCTCATTGGTCAGATTATAAATCTCAGATGATGCTTCTAAGGCAGTTTTTTCGACCTCTGACAGCCTCTCCTCTTGATCCATGAATTTTTTGTTTAATTGATCAAAGGAACTTTGAAACATTTTTGCTTGTTCCTCAAAGTTTTTTTTCATATTTTCATTTATTTTTGTAGCTAGGTTGGTCATGAATGCTTCCACTTGCTCCAACATTGGGCTGGGAGAGGGAGCATTCAAAGGTATAGAGGAAAGGCCTGAGGAGGCCGGTATTGTTTCTAAATTTGGTTTGTGCCTATGTTTAGCAGGGGTGGAATTGGGTGAGGTTGAGGAATCACTATGGTCATCATCCTCACTACCCTGAGAGTCTGGGAATTTTTCCCCCAATCCCCCGGTTCTTTTCTTTTAGCTGAGACGGAGAGGTCCATACTTTCATGCATGGGGGGTGATTGAGTAATGGATAGTGGGGCATGTTGAGTTTTGTTTTGATGAGGTTTTGCTGTATCTGCAAAAAGTACCGATTTTTTGTCTTTTTTGTCACTTAGGCGCGGTAAAGATAACTTTATGTCAGTCTTTAATGGGGATCTCGACCTGGTGGGGCTGATCAGATTGGTTTGATCCTTAGAAGGACTGTAATTGGAACGCAAATTATTTGTTTTGGACTCCTTTTGTCGTTTTGGGGAATTATTAACAGTTTTTTGAGAGTTAGGTCGATTACTCATTTTGAGAAAAATATGTTACTTAAATTCAATACAGAATACAAAGTATAGACAAATGAAGGTAAAGCTTGGCGAGATCACTTCTGAGATCGCTGTTGCATCACAAAATTTGTGACTCAGCAGCGATCTCGCTAGCGATCTCGCTATGAGAGACGGAGCCCTTAGAATAGAAAAGCCACAAGGATTTAGATAAAACCACCACAAACTGAGGTTAAGTAAACTGTAAAGTTTTACAATCACAAACCACAAACATATTGTTAGGGACTGCGGAACGCACCAAATAAATAAAATAATAGATGTGTTCGCAGCCCGGGGTCCACCGTGCAGGCAAGGCGTCCTTCACATGGTCTGCCAGTCCTCTCCAGTACACCGGTATAAGGACTTTATCTGGCCACTCTAGCTCAGAGGCCAGAGTCCGAAATTGGACGGCGAACTGGCTGACCATGGACGAACCCTAGGTAATTGCCAACAGTTGTAGCGCCGTATCGTGGGTGACACGAGGTCCTAAAAAGACCTGTCTCAGAGTATCCAGGAAGAGAGGAGCACTCTGCACCACACGATCATCGCGCTCCCACAATGGCGTTGCCCACTCCAACGCCATGCCCGACAAAAGGGATATGATAAAACCCCCTTTTGCCCGCTCCGTAGGAATACGTGCAGCCAGAAGCTCTAAATGTATGGAGCACTGACTCACGAAACCCCGACATTGTTTACTGTCACCAGCAAACTTGTCTAGAAGAGGGAGGCGGGAAAAAGTCGGAGCAGGGGTAGCAGAGGACAAACTGGCTGCAGCCACACTAGCAGCCTGAACAGCGACTGCGGTAGCATCCACAGCTGAGGTTGTGCGCTCTAGAGTCGCCAACCTACCCTCCAGCTGCTGGATGTACCGCTGCAGACGCTGGTCGTCCGCCATTTTACTAGCCAGACCCTGGCGCTAGTATACTGTTAGGGACTGCGGAACGCACCAAATAAATAAAATAATAGACGCGTTCGCAGCCCAGGATCCACCGTGCAGGCAAAGCCTGCTGCTAGTAAGATGACAGGATATGGCAGTATAAGCGAGCTCTGTAATTACACAGAGTCGCAGACATAGACGTTGTGGCACTATATGGCGGTATGAGCGAACTCTGTTACTTCACAGAGTCGCTGACATAGACGCAGAGATAGAGACTGTGTCCTGTTAACACCACAGGGGAACACAGATAACTGCTGTGCGGAAAGCAGTCTGCGGTCATGCAGTCGGAAACGCAAACAAGCAACTCCTCACCGGAGTAGCCGGTATTCTAGAGGCTATTTCAGCCAAGCCCTGAACACGTGCATACAAAAACTCCTCACCGGAGGTGCCGGTATTCTAGGGGCTTATTTCAGCCAAGCCCCAACCGCATGCGTGCATGATCACACTGGCGCAAAGCACATAATAGAATTGATACTAGCGCATGGCCGTGCGGCCATGCAACCCTTTTATAGCAGCAACTACAAGACCTTCCAGAAAAGGACCAATGAGAAACTGTTCCGGAACACAAGCAGTTTCAGGACCTTCCTGGCGGACCAATAGGAATTTCTGCAGTACCTGAGCATGTGACCCTTGGTCTCCAATGGAAGACCTTGCCCTGGGCATGCTCAGAAGGGGAAAAGCAGGACTTAATCCTACAGCCGTCTTTTGGCTGCTGACCAGTACTGGCTACAATGACAGAACCTGGAAAGGCAGCAGTAACCCTTTGTACCGTATCAGGCTGTGCAAGACGCTGGGACCGACGTCTCTGCTGAGGAGGTTCCTCTGCGGCCGGAGATGGATGGGAGACCGCAGCGGGAACGGCTGGAGATTCCCCCTGTGCAGAAGTGGGAACTTGACCTCTAACATTACCCCCCCTAGTGCCCCCCCTTCCTTGGGCCTCGCTACGCTCGAAGGCAGCAATGAGCTGCGGAGCCTGAATATGCTCAGCAAGCTCCCATGACCTATCCTCAGGCCCATAACCCCTCCAATCCTCCAAATAAAACTTTTTGCCACGTACCACCTTGCACCCCAAAATTGCATTCACCTAATAGTCGTCCATAGACGAACCCGATGTCCCGGCAGATGACTCGGAAAACCGGGACAAGTATACGGGTTTCAGGAGGGAGACATGGAATGTGTCAGTGATACCCAGGCGTGGTGGAAGGGCTAGGCGATAGACCACAGGATTGACCTGTTCAGGGACCTTGAAGGGACCCAAGAAGCGAGGAGCAAACTTAGTGGACTCTACTCGCAGCCTGATGTTACTGGTGGAGAGCCACACTAAGTTGCCAGGGGCAAAAGTCGGGCGGGGCGCCGATGTGCGTCGGCGGTGGACCTCATCCTCTCCTTAGAAGCCAGAATGGAATCCTGAATGCGGTCCCAAATGTCCCGTGCCTCCACAGCCCAGTCGGCCACCCTGGAGTCGGCGGAAGACACGGGCATAGGTACAGGAACCCGCGGATGCTGACTGTAATTAAGGAAGAATGGAGTTTGTCTAGTGGAATCAGCCACGGCGTTGTTTAATGCAAACTCCGCCCATGGTAGCAAGGTTGCCCAGTCATCCTGCCTGGCTGAAACAAAATGTCGCAGATATGTGACCAAGGTCTGGTTGGCCCTCTCTACCAACCCATTCGTCTCGGGATGATAGGCAAAAGAGAGATTTAATTCAATACTGAGAAGGCGACAAAGCTCTCTCCAGAACCGAGACGCAAACTGGGGACCCCGGTCACTGACAATTCTGTCCTGCATACCGTGTACGCGGAAGATGTGTCTAATAAACAGTGCCACCAAGGCCCGTACAGAAGGTAACCGGGGTAGCGGTACCAAGTGCACCATTTTAGAGAAGTGGTCGGTGATAACCCATATGATGGTACAACCACGAGACTTGGGTAGGTCTACCACAAAGTCCATCCCGACCATCTCCTAGGGCCTATCTGCCACCAGCAATGGATAAAGTAACCCAGCTGGCCGTTGACGAGGGGACTTATTTTTGGCGCAGGAGACACATGCCCAAATATAGTCTCCAACGTCCTGGACCAAATGCGGCCACCTTTACGTCCTCGCCAGTAGCTCGGATGTCCTTTTTTTCCCAAAATGTCCACCCACCCTGGACGAATGGGACCAAGAGAGAACCTCCGGTCGCAAATTAGATGGTACAAAAGTCTTTCCCGGAGGCACAGACTCTAGCGACACCGGAGCTACAGTTCTCAGGCTCTCAGAGGTAACAATAGGCAACGATTCCCCGTCCTCCTCCTCGGAAGACACAACGGAGCGAGAGAGAGCGTCAGCCCGGATATTCTTCTCTCGAAAGAAAATGGAGGGTGAAGTGAAGGTGGGAGAAAAATAAGGACCATCTGGCCTGACGGTAATTTAGCCGCTGGGCAGTTTGTAGAGACACCAGATTTTTGTGATCAGTGAAGACTTGGAAGGGAAAGCGAGCCCCCTCCAACAGATGTCTCTACTCAGAGAAGGCCAACTTCATTGCTAGCAACTCCCTGTCCCCGATGGAATAATTCCTCTCCGCTGGTGTGAAGGTCTTGGAAAAGAAGAAGCAAGGATGCTTCCGACCTTGAGCATCCTTCTGGAAGAGGACTGCTCCAGCACCAACGGACGAGGCATCCACCTCCAAAACAAACAGCTTATCAACATCGGGGCGATGTAGGATGGGAGCATTAGCAAAATGGGACTTATTAGAAGTGAAGGCCTTGGAGACCTCTTCTGACCACAATTTGGGGTTTGCTCCCTTCTTGGTGAGGGCTACCAAGGGAGCTACCAAAGTTGAGAAGTGGGGAATAAACTGACGATAGTAATTAATGAACCCCATAAAGCGCTGCAGCACTCTCAGAGAATGGGGTTCTGGCCAGTCCATCACCGCCTGTAGTTTGGCAGGATCCATAGCCAGTCCCTGGGCGGAGATGATATAGCCCAGGAAGGGTAAGGACTCCTGCTCAAACATACATTTCTCCAACTTTGCGTAGAGAGAATTTGCCCATAAGAGGTCGAAGACTCTGCAGACATCTTTCTGGTGGGAGTCAATATCTGGGGAGAAGATGAGAATGTCATCCAGATAGACTACGACTGAGGTGGAAAGCATATCTCGGAAGATGTCGTTAACAAAATCTTGGAAGACGGCTGGGGCATTACAGAGCCCGAAGGGCATCACCAGATATTCATAGTGCCCATCTCTGGTATTAAAACCGTCTTCCATTCGTCCCCCTCACGGATGCGAATCAGGTTATAAGCACCCCGCAGATCTAATTTAGTAAATACCCTTGCTCCCCGTAGCCTATCAAAGAGCTCCAAAATCAGGGGCAACGGGTATTTATTCTTAACGGTAATGGCGTTAAGACCCCTTAATCGATGCATGGATGTAATATGATATGAAGGAACGCGACAGGACCGGCCTATGCCGAGGAGTGAACATTTAGATGATCGTGATTGTCACAGTCCACTGGGCTTCTTTGAGAAATTCATGGTGGCAATCCCTATAGATCCTGCATCTTTTCCTGATCCTGATGTACCAAGAGTTTCAGAATCTTCTTCCACATGGTTGTCGAAACATTCCATGGTCAACCCAAATTCTCAAGATGTCAGTGCATCCACCAGGGATAAAAGTGGCTTATTAGAGAGAATGTGCTTGGTGATGAATGCAGGCTCTGCTGTCAGGAATAGAGCAGAATATGAAATTTGCAGTCTGTTGGGATCCAGGAATGTAAATTCCAAGAAGGTGGAGATGCTGGATGAGTTAGAGAGACCTTCTGACCAGCCAGAATTGGACCTTCAGATAATAGTACTGGATGTGTCCGATATGATGATGTTGTGATTTGCAGAGAAGACACACGTTATAAAGGTCAAAAATCTGGTTCACTCTGAAAGGTCAACTGACAATCTGCTGGAATCTGTTCCTCCAACAAATTCATAGGTGAAACTGGGAAAAAGAAACTCCTAAAAGCAGACATTTGATATAGAAAATCCACATGATTCTCTTATCCTGTTGTCAGCAAAGTCCCCTATAACTGTTTGCGGAAGCACAGTACAGGCATTGTATGAAGTCATGATGAGAAGCTCGTTGCCTAGAAGACCAACCACCACTTCTGTCTAACTTGGTTAAGGAGGGAAAAAATCTTGAGTTGCCTGAGGAAACATTGAAAAAGCTGTCTGAAAATGTTGAAGAAGAAATATTTGGCTTGTATCGTGATACTAGTATAAGATACAAAACTAAGTACAGAAGTCTTCTTTTCAATCTGAAGGACCCCAAAAATAAGGGTTTCTTTCAACGTGTGGTATTAGGTGAGATCACCGCACAATATCTGGTTCTGATGAGTCCTGCAGAAATGGCTCGCCAGGAGCTAACTGACTGGAGAAACCAGGAGAGGCAGTACACATTGGAGATGATTCAGAAAGCAGAGGAGGAACTAAATCAAAAACAGCAAATGGTAACGCTCACACACAAGTGGTTGATTGAAATCGATACATCACCAGATCAAATGTTTACCTTTGAAGATCTGTCTCATGCACCTTGGAAAACGTGTGATTCACTGAGGTCAGATATTAACCCCTTCATGACCCAGCCTATTTTGACCTTAAAGACCTTGCCATTTTTTGCAATTCTGACCACTGTCCCTTTATGAGGTAATAACTCAGGAACGCTTCAACGGATCCTAGCGATTCTGAGATTATTTTCTCGTGACATATTGGGCTTCATGATAGTGGTAAATTTAGATCGATATTTTTTGCGTTTATGTGTGAAAAAAATGGAAATTTGGCGAAAATTTAGAAAATTTAGCAATTTTCACATTTTTAATTTTTATTCTGTTAAACCAGAGAGTTATGTGACACAAAATAGTTAATAAATAACATTTCCCACAAGTCTACTTTACATCAGCACAATTTTGGAAACAAAGTTTTTTTTGTTAGGAAGTTATAAGGGTTAAAAGTTGACCAGCGATTTCTCATTTTTACTACAAGATTTACAAAACCATTTTTTTAGGCACCACCTCACATTTGAAGTTACTTTGAGGGCTCTATATGGCAAAAAATACCAAAAAGTGACACCATTATAAAAACTGCACCCCTCAAGCTACTCAAAACTACATTCAAGAAGATTATTAACCCTTCAGGTGCTTCACAGGAACTAAAGCAACCTGGAAGGAAAAAATGGACATTTTAATCTTTCCAACAAAATTTTTTTTAACATCAATTTTTTCATTTTTACATGGGCAACAGGATAAAATGGATCCTAAAATTTGTTGGGCAATTTCTCCTGAGTACACCGATACCTCACATGTGGTCATAAACCACAGTTTGGGCGCACGGCAGGGCTCAGAAGGGAAGGAGCGCCATTTGACTTTTTGAATGGAACATATGCTGGAATATTTAGCGGTTGCCATGTCGCATTTGGAGAGTCTCTGTGTGCCTAAACATTGGAGCTCCCCACAAGTGACACCATTTTGTGAACTAGACCCCCTAAGGAACTTATCTAGATGCATAGTGAGCACTTTAAATCCCAAGGTGCTTCACAAATTGATCTGTAAAAAAAAGAAAATACTTTTTTCACAAAAATTTTCTTTTAGCCTCAGTTTTTTTCACATTCATATGGGCAACAAGATAAAATGGATACTAAAATTTGTTGGGCAATTTATTCTGAGTACACAGATACCTGTATGTGGTCATAAACCACAGTTTGGGCACACGGCAGAGCCCTGAAGAGAAGGAGCGCCATTTGACTCTTTGAATGGAAAATTAGCTCCAATCGTTAGCGGACACCATGATGCGTTTGGAGAGCCCCTGTGTGCCTAAACAGTGAAAAACCCCAACAAGTGACACATTTTGGAAACTAGACCCCTTAAGGAACTTATCTAGATGTGTTGTGAGCACTCTGAACCCCCAAGTGCTTCACAGAAGTTTATAACGCAGAGCAGTGAAAATAAAAAATTTTTTTTCTCCTCAAAAAATGATTTTTTTTAGCCCGCTATTTTTTATTTTCACAAGGGTAACAGGAGAAATTGGACCACAAAAGTTGTTATGCAATTTATCCTGAGTACGCCGATACCCTATATGTGGGGGGGAACCACTGTTTTGGTGCATGGGAGAGCTCAGAAGGGAAGGAGCGCCATTTTGGAATGCAGACTTGATGGAATGTTCTGTGGGCGTCATGTTGCGTTTGCAGAGCCCCTGATGTGCCTAAACAGTAGAAACCCCCCCAGGTGACCCCATTTTGGAAACTAGACCCCCCAAGGAGAGTATCTAGATGTGTAGTGAGCACTTTGAACCCCAAGATGCTTCACAGAAGTTTATAAGCGCAGAGCAGTGAAAATAAAAAAATATTTTTTTTCCTCAAAAATTATTTTTTATCCAGCTATATTTTATTTTTCCAAGGGTAACAGGATAAATTGGACCCCAAAAGTTGTTGTCCAGTTTGTCCTGAGCACGCTGGTACCCCATATGTGGGGGGCAACCACTGGTTGGGCGCACGGCAGGGCTCAGAAGGGAAGGAGCGCCATTTGAATTTTTGAATGGAAAATTAGCTCCAATCGTTAGCGGACACCTTGTCGTGTTTGGAGAGCCCCTGTGTGCCTAAACTTTGGTGCTCCTCCACAAATGAGACCATTTCGGAAACTAGACCCCCTAAGGAACTTATCTAGATGCATAGTGAGCACTTTGAACCCCAGGTGCTTCACAGAAGTTTATAATGCAGAACCGTTAAAATAAAAAATCATTTTTTTCCTCAAAAAATGATTTTTTAGCCCCCTATTTTTTATTTTCACAATGGTTACAGGAGAAATTGGATGCAAAACGTTGTTTTACAGTTTGTCCTGACTACGCTGGTACCCCATATGTGGGGGGAACCACTATTCGGGCACACGTTGGGGTTCGGAAGGGAGGTAGTGACATTTTGAAATGCCGACTTTGATTGAATGGTCTGAGGCTTCATGTTACGTTTGCAGAGCCCCTGATGTGCCTAAACAGTAGAAACCCCACAAGTGACCCCATTTTGGAAACTAAACCCCCAAGGAACTTATCTAGATGTGTGGTGAGCACCTTGAATCCCCATGTGCTTCACACAAGTTTATAATGCAGAGCCGTGAAAATAAAAAAATCATTTTTTTTCTCCAAAAAATCATTTTTTAGCCCACAATTTTTTATTTTCACAAGCGTAACAGGAGAAATTGGACCCCGAAAGTTGTTGTCCTGTTTGTCCTGAGTACGCTGGTACCCCATATGTGGGGGGAACCACTGTTTGGGCACACATCGGGGCTTGTAAGGTAAGTAATGACGTTGTAAGGTTCTTTGTCTCTGTTGACATGTTCCTTGAAACTCAGTTTTCCGTCTGCCATTTTGCTTTCTGTCTTTCTGCAGCTCTTGCCCTCAGTTAATATGGAGTTTCCAGTTTTCATGTTCCCGCCCTGATTCTTCCCTCTTGCTTCTTAAGCAGCCTCAGCTGAACAATCAGTGCTCCTGAATCAAGCCTCAGTCAGCCTGTGACCTTGCTCCTGGAAACCTAGGATTTTGAACTCCAGCTATTTCCTAGTGAGGAACCTTTGAACACTATTGGACTTTGGAAACCTGCTGTCTGGTGAATCCATGTTTGCAGAGGAATTACGGTACAGAGAAGAGATCCTGAACCTGCTTTGGAGATTTATTGTAGTGCTTGAAGTTACTCTGGCCTGCCGTGTCTCCTGTCGCTGTTCCTGCAAACTGTGTGACCTTTTCTACATGCTTGTATGAAGTAATACAAGTCATTTCATTTCAACATATGTCTCCTGTGTTTTCCTCGCACCCAAGCACAAGACGCTATAGGAACTGTACACTATACATGACAGACGTTTTGAAATGCAGACTTTGATGGAATGGTCTGTGGCGTCATGTTACATTTGCAGAGCCCCTGATGTGCCCAAACAGTAGAAACTCACCACAAGTGACCCTATTTTGGAAACTAGACCCCCCCAAGGAACTTATCTAGCTGTGTGCTGAGCACTTTGAACCCCCAAAGGCTTCACAGAAGTTTATAATGCCTGGGTATGAAAATAAAAAAAATTATATTTTTTCCACAAACATGATCTTTTAGTCCCCAATTTTTTTATTTTCCCAAGGGTAACAGGAAAAATTGGACCAAAAGTTGTTATGCAATTTATCCTGAGTACGCCGATACCCTATATGTGGGGGGGAACCACTGTTTTGGTGCATGGGAGAGCTCAGAAGGGAAGGAGCGCCATTTTGGAATGCAGACTTGATGGAATGTTCTGTGGGCGTCATGTTGCGTTTGCAGAGCCCCTGATGTGCCTAAACAGTAGAAACCCCCACAGGTGACCCCATTTTGGAAACTAGACCCCCAAGGAGCTTATCTAGATGTGTAGTGAACATTTTGAACCCCAAGATGCTTCACAGAAGTTTATAAGCGCAGAGCAGTGAAAATAAAAAAATATTTTTTTTCCTCAAAAATTATTTTTTATCCAGCTATATTTTATTTTTCCAATGGTAACAGGATAAATTGGACCCCAAAAGTTGTTGTCCAGTTTGTCCTGAGCACGCTGGTACCCCATATGTGGGGGGAAACCACTGGTTTGGCGCACGGCAGGGCTCAGAAGGGAAGGAGCGCCATTTGAATTTTGAATGGAAAATTAGCTCCAATCGTTAGCGGACACCTTGTCATGTTTGGAGAGCCCCTGTGTGCCTAAACTTTGGAGCTCCTCCACAAATGAGCCCATTTTGGAAACTAGACCCCCTAAGGAACTTATCTAGATGCATAGTGAGCACTTTGAACCCCCAGGTGCTTCACAGAAGTTTATAACACAGAGCCGTGAAAAAAAAATCATTTTTTTCCTCAAAAAAATGATTTTTTTAGACCCTATTTTTTATTCTCGCAATGGTTACAGGAGAAATTGGATGGAAAAAGTTGTTGTGCTGTTTGTCCTGAGTACGCTGGTACCCCATATGTGGGGGGAACCACTGTTTGGGCACAAATCGGGGCTTGTAAGGGAAGTAATGACGTTTTGAAATGCAGACTTTGATGGAATGGTCTGTGGCGTCATGTTACATTTGCAGAGCCCCTGATGTGCCCAAACAGTAGAAACTCACCACAAGTGACCCCATTTTGGAAACTAGACCCCCCAAGGAACTTATCTAGCTGTGTGGTGAGCACTTTGAACCCCCAAAGGCTTCACAGAAGTTTATAATGCCTGGGTATGAAAATAAAAAAAATCATATTTTTTCCACAAACATGATCTTTTAGTCCCCAATTTTTTTATTTTCCCAAGGGTAACAGGAGAAATTGGACCCCAAAAGTT
Organism: Oophaga sylvatica; assembly: GCA_033576555.1. Lineage (NCBI taxonomy): Eukaryota > Metazoa > Chordata > Amphibia > Anura > Dendrobatidae > Oophaga > Oophaga sylvatica. Next base: position 26,132 of record JARQOD010007950.1, read on the forward strand.
AGTGAGCAATTTGTCCTGAGTACGCTGATATCACATATGTTGGAGAAAACTACTGTATGGGCACACGTCGGGGCTCGGAAGGGAAGTAGTGACGCTTTGAAATGCCGACTTGATGGAATGGTCTGTGGGCTTCATATTACGTTTGCACAGCCCCTGATGTGCCTAAACTGTGGAAAACCCCCCCAATTTACCCCATTTTGGAAACTAGACCACTCAGGGAACTTATTTAGATCTGTAGTGAGCACTTTGAACCCGCAAGTGCTTCACAGAAGTTTATAACCCAGAGCCATGAAAATAAAAAAACTTTTTTTTTCCTCAAAAAATGATTTTTTAGCCCACAATTTTTTATTTTCACAAGGGTAACAAAAGAAATTAGACCCCGAAAGTTGTTGTCCTGTTTGTCCTGAGTACACTGGTACCCCATATGTGGGGGGGAACCACTGTTTGGGCACACGTCGGGGCTTATAAGGGAAGTAATGACGTTTTGAAATGCAGACTTTGATGGAATGGTCTGCAGCGTCATGTTACGTTTGCAGAGCCCATGATGTGCCTAAACAGTAGAAACCCCCACAAGGGACCCCATTTTGAAAACTAGATCCCCCAAGGAACTCATCTAGATGTGTGGTGAGCATTTTGAATCTCCAAGTTCTTCACAGAAGTTTATAACGCAGAGCCGTGAAAATAAAAAATCATTTTTTTCCACAAAAATAATATTTTAGTCCCCAATTTTTTATTTTCCCAAGGGTAACAGGAGAAATTAGACCCCAAAATTGTTGTGCAATTTTTCTGAGTACACTGATACCCCATATGTGGGGGTAAACCACTGTTTGGGTGCACGTCGGGGCTCGAAATGGAGGGAGCACTGTTTGACTTTTTGAACGCAAAATTGACTGGAATAAATGATGACGCCATGTCGCGTTTGGAGCCCCCTGATATAAATAGCGGAAACCCCTCAATTCTAGCTCCAACCCTAACCGCAACACACCCCTAACCACAACCCTAACCCTAATCACAACCCTAACCATAACCCTAACCACAAGACTAACCCTAATCCCAACCCTAACCCCAACACACCCCTAACCCTAATCCCAACTCTAACCCTAACCACAAGCCTTACCTTAATTCCAACCATAACGCTAATTCCAACCGTAACCCTAATTCCAACCCTAACCCTAATTCTAACCCTAATCCCAACCCTAATCCTAATTTCAACCGTAACCCTAATCCTAACCCTAACCCTAATTCCATCCCTAACCCTAATTTCAACCCTAATCCTAACCATAATCCTAACCCTAGTTCCAACCCTAACCCTAGTTCTAACCCTAAACCTAAAGCTGATGCTAATGGAAAAATAAAAAATATTTTCTTTATTTTATTACTAGTCCCTACCTGTAGGGATTATAAAGGGGGGATTTATTTACTTTTTTATTATTTTGATCACTGTGAGAGTTTATCACAGTGACCAAAATAAAGCAATGGAATCTGCCTGCCGGCAGGCGCACTGCGCATGCGCCCGCCATTTTCCAAGATGGCGGCGCCCATGAAAAATCCCGGAGGGACTCCGGGACGGCCACGGGGACATCGCAGGTCCCAGGAGAGGTGAGGGGGGAATCGGAAGGTGGGGGTGAGCGGACCGGAGGGGAGAAGATAGTGACGGCGGCGACCGATCGCCACCATCAATCGGTGGCGGCTGCCGATCGTTGCCATCACTCGGTGTGGGGGGGTCGGATGTCGGTCTCCAGCCATGGCAGATGCTATTGCAGCATTGGCCATGGCTGGATTGTAATATTTCACCAAATTTCATTGGTGAAATATTACAAATCGCTCTGATTGGCTGTTTCACTTTTAACAGCCAATCAGAGCGATCGTAGCCACGTGGGGGTTAAGCTACCCCCCCTGTGGTGAAGCACAAAGGGTCTTGTGCCTGCGGGTTGGGTAACTTTTCAGTGACCCCAGTCACCTGACCCGCAGGAACGCGATTTATACCATGACCCCTATGTCGGGGTCATGAGTCGGGATGGCACAGGTTTTCATGACACCGACGTAGGCGTCATTGGTCGGGAAGGGGTTAGTAACATAAATGAGATCACAACAGATACAACAGCACATCACAAAAATCACCTTCTGGACCTCAATTGCCTCATTTGCATGGGAAAAATCAAACCTTCAGATATGAAAAATATGGGCCAATGGGCAAAAATAAAATCACCAATCACAAATGCCAAGGAAAAGGGTTATGGACAGAAGCTACAATCCTCAGAGGCATCAGAGACCATTGATTGCATGGAAAATGATGTCTTAGGCATAAAAAGTGAGAACCCTCTCCTCATCTGAAACTGCAATATGGAAAGTCTTGAATAAGATGATTTCTATTAAGATGTTCAAAGTTACAGCCATCCAAGTTTCGGGATATAGTGCCCACCTTTGTCAGAAATTACCAAAGAAGATCACAACTAAAGGCGTCAGCTCTCAGGAATCAGTTTGTGTAAATACTTTTTCGTCCAATGATGACAAGAGTATTCTTAGAGTGATACCTTTATTGGCTAACCAGAAAAGTATATGTTTGCAAGCTTTCAGAGCACAGGGGCTCCTTCTTCAGGCAGGATTACAAATAGATTAATAAAGAAAAAAGCACAACATTTAAGGGATACAACACTAGGACATTTGTTCATTAGGTGAGAGGTGTGATGCCTCATAAAGATAAACCAAGGAAATCGAATTAGCATTTTCTTACAAATGGAGAGGCAGTGGGAATGATGTTCTTAAGGCTGGGTCTCACATAACGATACACCAGCGATCCCGACAACGATATGCACTTGTCAGGATCGCTGGTGTATCGCTACATGATCGCTACTGAGCTGCCAAACAGGCAGCTCAGGCAGCGATCTGGGACAGCGACACTGCGGGTAACATCGCTTAGTTACCCGCAGTGTACCTTGGATACCAGCGCCCTGATGCAGGGAGCTGGTATCCAAGGTACACAGCGGGTTTCCAAGCGCTGCGCGGTGCCTGGAAACCCGCTGTGTACCTTGGATACCAGCTCCCTGCATCAGGGCGCTGGTATCCAAGGTGCACAGTGGGTTTCTAGGCACAGCCCCGCGCCTGGAAACCCGCTGTGTACCTTGGTTACCAGCGGATCGCTGGTCTCCCACCTGTCACACGCAGCGATGCGTGCCTGTCAGCGGGAAACCAGCGATTAAAAAAAGGTCCTGACATTTCAGCGACGATCAGCGATACCCGGCAGGGGGGCTGATCGTCGCTGAATGTCACACACAGCGATATCGCTGGTGAGCTCGCTGCTGCGTCACAAAACTAGTGACTCAGCAGCGATCTCGGTAGCGATATCGCTATGTGAGACGGGCCCTTTAGTTGTCTGCAGTCCTTCTGCTGGAAGTGTGAACTGTGTCTATGTAGTGAGTCATAAATCCAGGTGTTAAATTGAGTCCTAGTGTCAAAGTATGGACACGCTTGTGGGAAAACATTTCTCTGGAACTGGACATTGTATGACAGACTCAAAAGTATTAATACTTAAAGGTCATTTTAAGGATGACAGGGAGAGAAAAATTTGGGAATTCAAACTTATAAGGATGTTCAATACTTTGACATTAGGTGTCATGTATAGTGTACAGTTCCTATAGCGTCTTGTGCTTGGGTGCGAGGAAAACACAGGAGACATAGGTTGAAATTAAATGACTTGTATTACTTCATACAAGCATGCTGAAAAGTTCACACAGTTTGCAGGAACAGAGACAGGAGACACAGCAGGCCAGAGTAACTTCAAGCACTACAATAAATCTCCAAAGCAGGTTCAGGATCTCTTCTCTGTACCGTAATTCCTCTGCAAACATGGATTCACCAAACAGCAGGTTTCCAGAGTTCAAAAGTGTTCCAAGGTTCCTCAGTAGGGAATAGCTGGAGTACAAGTCCAAAGTTTCCAGGAGTCAGGTCACAGACTGACTGAGGCTTGATTCAGGAGCACTGATTGTTCAGCTGAGGCTGCTTAAGAAGCAAGAGGGAAGAATCAGGGCGGGAACATGAAAACTGGAAACTCCATATTAACTGAGGGCAAGAGCTGCAGAAAGACAGAAAGCAAAATGGCCGACGGAAAACTGAGTTTCAAGGAACATGTCAACAGAGACAAAGAACCTTACATTACTCCCCCCTTAGGGACAACCTCCGGATGACCTCAGACCAGGCTTGTCAGGGTACCTCTGATGAAACTGGCGGAGCAGGCGAGGAGCATTTACATTATTGACGGGTTCCCATGAGTTGTCCTCCACTGGGTAGCCCTGCCATTTAATCAAATATTGCAACTGATTTCTGTACAACCTGGAATCTAGAATCCTTTCCACCATAAATTCTTCCTGACCATCGACCAGCACTGGGTCAGGGCAAGGAGAAGAACGTCCAGGAAACGTATTGGGTGTTGCAGCCTTTAGTAGGGATACATGAAAGACAGGGTGGATTCTCATAGTTCTGGGCAATTGAAGACGACAAGCAACAGCACTTATAATCTTACTGATCTTATAAGGTCCAATGTACTTATGTCCCAATTTAGACGATGGAATCTTTAATTTAAGATTTCTGGTTGACAGCCAGACCAAATCTCCTACCTTGAAAGCTGGTGCAGGTTTACGAAATTTATCTGCTGCTTTCTTGTACCTTTCCTGAGCCAATTCTAGATTTTCCTTTAGAAGATCCATATTCTTTTGTAAAGAAGTGATTCTTTCAGCCACTGTCGGCAAGGGCGTCACTATGGGAAATCGAGGAAGAATTTTAGGATGATAACCTAGATTGGAGTAAAAAGGAGACTGCTTAGTGGAAGCGCTCTGAGAGTTGTTATAAGAGAACTCAGCCAGGGAAGTAGATCCACCCAATCATCCTGTAGGTGGCAGATAAAACAGCGGAGATACTGCTCCAGGGTCTGATTGGTTCGTTCTGTCTGTCCATTAGTCTGGGGATGAAAAGCAGAAGAAAGGTTTACTTTAATGTCCAATGCTGCACAGAAATTTTGCCAAAACCTTGAAGTGAATTGCACCCCTCGATCCGAAATAACCTCATCCGGTACTCCATGTAAGCGAAACACATTCTTAATCATCAAGTCTGATGTCTGTTTTGCAGTGGGTAAGCCGACACAAGGGATAAAATGAGCTGCCTTTGTTAGACGGTCAACCACCACTAGAATGGTGTTCTTCCCTTGAGAGGTTGGTAACTCCACAATGAAGTCCATAGAAATGGATCCCCACGGGCGGGACGGGGTGGGAAGAGGTTGCAACAGACCAGTTGGTGAGGAGCGAGGTGTTTTGCATCTTGCACAGACTTCACATGAAGTGACATAGTTTAAAACATCTTTCCTGTAAGTGGGCCACCAAAAGAAACGAGAAAGAAATTCTTGTGTCTTTAGAATTCCCCTATGCCCGGCTATCTTGGAATCGTGGATGAGTTGCAATACTCTCAATCTGACTGTTTCAGGTATATACAGACGTTGTCCCTGAATCCACACACCATTCTTAAAGACAAGACTTACGTCCCTTGGGGGTTGAGCCAACAAAGAATCCGCATGGTATGCTTCCTTGATGTCCTTAAGTAGGTCTTGATTATGAATCACTCCCAGGAATCTAGAGTCAGGAAGAATAGTCTTAGGAGGAGTAAGTGGACGTGTTTCTGCTGAATGAATTCTAGAGAGTGCATCAGCCTTTCCACTGCGCGATCCTGGTCTATAAGAAATGACAAAATTAAATTGGTTTAGGAAAAGATTCCAGCGAGCCTGGCGAGGAGTCAGGCACTTAGCCGACCTGATAAATTCAAGGTTACGATGGTCTGTCAGGACGACTATTTGCTGTGCAGCTCCCTGAAGAAGGTGTCTCCATTCCTTGAAGGCGGCAATAATGGCCAACAATTCTCTATTGCCCACATCGTAGTTCCTCTCAGCCGAAGACAACTGCTGGGAAAAGAAGGCACAGGGATGCAAGACATTCTTCTCACCTGTTCTCTGAGAGAGTATAGCTCCAACGGCACAGTCTGAAGCATCCACCTCTATTATGAAGGCAAGCTCGGGGTTGGGATGTACTAAGATAGGTGCGGTGGTAAATTTATCCTTTAAACAGGAAAATGCTTCCTGAGCTTGCGGGGTCCAGGAGAACCTAGACTGTTTCCGGGTAAGTTGGGTGATAGGTGACACTACCTCAGAAAAATTCTTAATGAAACGTCCATAGAAGTTGGCAAACCCGATGAAGCGCTGCACCTCCTTCACATTTCTAGGAATTGGCCAATCCTTGATGGCTTGGGTCTTGCTTCCATCCATACTAATCCCTTGCGTAGATAGTACATCCCCCAGAAATTGAATTTCGGTCCTATGGAATTCACACTTTTCAAGTTTGATGTAGAGATGGTTTTGTCTTAGGCGTTCTAAGACCATTCTCACATGTCCATGATGTTCCTCTGTGGAGTTAGAAAAAATTAGAATATCATCCAGATAAATCACCACAAATGTATCTAGGAGATCCCTGAAGATATCATTCACGAAGTGTTGGAAAGTGGCTGGGGCGGTACTCAGACCAAAAGGCATAACTAGATATTCAAAGTGTCCATAGCGTGACCTGAAAGCAGTCTTCCATTCATCCCCAGGTCTAATACGGACCAAGTTATAGGCCCCACGGAGATCCAGTTTAGAGAAAATTTTTGCATGCCGCACTCTCTCCAACAACTCAGGGATTAAAGGCAATGGATAACGGTTTCTAATAGTAACCTTATTGAGTTCCCTATAGTCTATGCAGGGTCTCAGAGATCCATCTTTCTTCTTCACAAAGAAGATGGGTGCACCTGGGGAGATGAAGAGGGGCGTATGAAGCCTTGGCTAAATTTTCGTCTATATAATCCTTCAAAGCTTTTAGCTCGGGCCCCGCTAGGGGGTAGATCTTACCAAAAGGTATCTCGGCTCCACGCAATAATTCAATTGGAAATCATATGGACGGTGAGGAGGAAGCTGATCAGCGTTCTTCTTGTCACATAAATCCACATAGTCCTGGTATACAGCTGGTAGTTCAGGGACTGACATGGTTCCTTTAGGAACAGAGCAAGCTGAAACTCCTTGACTCATCTGTTTCTCCGGAAAGTGTAATTCCTTGGTCTCCCAGTTAATCGTAGGATTCTGCGCCTGCAGCCATGGTAGACCTAGAATAATGGGAAAGTGGGGAGAAGAGATAAGCATAAAAGACATTTTCTCCTGATGATCTTTACCCATAAGGACCCTCAAAGGCTCTGTTTCTTGATCCACTGGTCCAGAAGTCAGTAGAGAGCCATCCACAGTCTCCATCTGTACTGGAGTAGCCTTCTTCACTGAACGTATCCCCTGTTTCAGAGCAAAGGAGATATCCATAAAATTTCCACTTGCTCCTGAGTCGATCATAGCAGAGCTAGACACCCAGACTGAGTCAACCCAGAGTTTGATGGAAAGGAAGCAATGAGAATTGTTTCTTTTACAACTCAGCTGGGACACTGCTGAGGAAACTTGAAAAATTGCAGCGTTTATACCGTCATCGTCCCCAGAACTAACAGAGTTTAAGTCCGAGAAATCAAGATCTCTTGCAGCAGATCTCTCTGGAGCCTGAGGCTCGGACATGACAGAGCTCCTCTCGCAACACTCACAGTGAATGACTGCTGCAGTAGTCTTACGAGAACGGCTGGGGCAGTTTATAATGAAGTGCCCTGACTTACCACAGTAGAAACATAGATTTTCCTTTATACGATGTTCTTTGCGTGCATCACTAACCCGTCTTTGTAAAGAGTCCACCTGCATGGGTTCAGGTTCTGGTTCCCTTGTGATCCTACTCAAAGGTTCCTTAGCTGAGGAGGGAGGTAGTAAAAGGTTAGTGCGATTATTTTCGAACCATCTCTCTTGTCTGCGTTCAGTCAGACGAGCATCAATACGGATACAATAGTTAATAAAGTCACCTAATGCAGTGGGAGGGTCGGCACGAGCAAGTTCATCCTTAATCAGTGGAGACAACCCTTTCCGAAAAATAGATTTTTTAGCGAAGTGTCCCAAGTGGTATCAAGAGCCCATCTCCTGAAATCCAGGGCATATTCGGCTACTGAACGCTTACCTTGGCGCAAAGTTAACATGGCTGCTTCAGCTGTTGCACCTCGATTGGGGTCATCAAACACCTGCCCCATGGCTGAAATAAAAGCATCAAGGTGATTCAAACAATCATCCTCAGTCTCAATCAGAGGTTTGCCCACATCAAAGCCTTATTGGTAAGCAACATGATTATAGTAAGCACTTTGGATCGTTCAGTGGGAAATTGTGAAGCATGTGCAGAGAAAAATAAATTGCATTGATTAATAAATCCCCTGAATTTCTCACGTTCACCGCCAAAACGAAAAGGAGGTAATTTGGGGATCCCAGAACTCGGGGTTATGGCAGGAGCCTGGGCTCGTTCCTCTAGAGCCTCAATCCTGGCTCGCAATTCCTGGGTAGTCTGTCCAAACACTTGCAAATTATGATTAGTGAGGTCCTGTAGGCTTGCAAAACGGGTTTTTAAAGTCTGTACATCTGAAAGGATTGTATCAGTCACTCCGCAAAGTTCCTTTATGCGGGCCTCCATCTTCCAGATCTTTTAAGGCAGAAGTGCTGGAAGGAGAAGAGGAAAGGAAAAAAAAAAACAATAGTGTTTACCTGTGGTAACACTCCAGAGTAAAATTTTAAGGGAATGTGCTCACCTGGAATGGTTGTGAGAAGTCACAACCACTGTCATCACATAAGGTATTAAACGGACATCTGATATCCACAGTCACAGCAGACACGGCTTTCCCAGACCCAGCAGACACTAAACATTGGCTCCTGAATCTTGTCATGTATAGTGTACAGTTCCTATAGCGTCTTGTGCTTGGGTGCGAGGAAAACACAGGAGACATAGGTTGAAATGAAATGACTTGTATTACTTCATACAAGCATGCTGAAAAGTTCACACAGTTTGCAGGAACAGAGACAGGAGACACAGCAGGCCAGAGTAACTTCAAGCACTACAATAAATCTCCAAAGCAGGTTCAGGATCTCTTCTCTGTACCGTAATTCCTCTGCAAACATGGATTCACCAAACAGCAGGTTTCCAGAGTTCAAAAGTGTTCCAAGGTTCCTCAGTAGGGAATAGCTGGAGTACAAGTCCAAGGTTTCCAGGAGTCAGGTCACAGACTGACTGAGGCTTGATTCAGGAGCACTGATTGTTCAGCTGAGGCTGCTTAAGAAGCAAGAGGGAAGAATCAGGGCGGGAACATGAAAACTGGAAACTCCATATTAACTGAGGGCAAGAGCTGCAGAAAGACAGAAAGCAAAATGGCCGACGGAAAACTGAGTTTCAAGGAACATGTCAACAGAGACAAAGAACCTTACATTAGGACTCAATTTAACACCTGGATTTATGACTCACTACATGGACACAGTTCACACTTCGAGCAGGACTGCAGACAACTAAGAACATCATTCCCACTGCCTCTCCAATTGTAAGAAAATGCTAATTCAATTTCCTTAGCTTATCTTTATGAGGCATCACACCTCCCACCTAATGAACAAATGTCCTACTGTAGTATCCCTTAAATGTTGTGCTTTTTTCTTTATTAATCTATTTGTAATCTACCTGAAGAAGGAGCCCCTGTGCTCTGAAAGCTTGCAAACATATAATTTTCTGGTTAGCCAATAAAGGTATCACTCTAAGAATACTCTTGTCATCATTGGACGGAAAAGATTACACATCGATTTTTCTGGCTAACATGGTACCACAATATAATTTATTATTGTACATCAGGAATCAGTCTTGGAATATGTGGATCCCATCTGGCCTACATGTACCGAGGATATGTGCCTCCTGCGTTTCTGCCCCAGACCTGCAGTGATGAGGTGTTCTACACTTAGCCTATTCCTACCTCAACCGCAAAGTAAGATATGCAATTATCAATGTGAAAAACATGGAGGTCTTTATAATTCCACTTCCAGCATTCCAGCCAGTACCTGCTAAACTTCGCCCTTAGGGGAACCAGGACTTGAGGATGAACATCCTCATCTTTTACTGGCTCTACTTCTTCCAAACCATCCATTCTGGTCTTCATGTCCCAGAAAGGTCCCCAAAATTCAGAGAGAGAAGGATCAGGATATTCCTGATGACATATTCACATCTATATTAGAAGATGTCGAAAGGGAGAAGAATTTGATGGCGGAACAAGGACACCCACCTGTAGGGCAGGAGATACCTGGTATGGGAAAAGTGGGCATGCCGGAACTGATAAATATTCTGACTTATCTGTCAAATAACCTGCAGAAAATTGCTGACCAAAACAACAATAATTTTCAGTCTACGCCCCCAACCAACTAGCCAAACTCCATACCAGCAGCAGCCCCTGTTTGGCAATCATGTCCTATGGCACCCACTTTTCAGGCTGCCATGTTTGATCCTTCGACCTTGTATGATCCATTGGGCAATAACCCTTATACTTTCGAAAAGCAATGTGCCAATAGGTTTCTAACACAATTGTTAAGGTTTTAGACTAGGTATATAGAAAACTTTGCTCATGTTTTGCAGAACATTAATGCTACAGTTTTAAAAATCAAAATTTTAGTGTTATCACACAGCTATTAAACATTTCTAGAGATGGTTTTTTATTTTTGCCATTGGTTAATTGGTTAATTGGTTTGTATTGTTCACAAAGCATATTAAAATATAAATTCATAAATGTTATAAGTCTTTGCCCAAAAAGGGTGTGGTTTCACCAAAGGGGGGTCCTTTTTAAAAATATACTATTGCCATCCCCACCCCCTTTCCCCCAAATTACAGACTATAATGTACAGAACATGTTCACCCTGGTCATTAGTGGCAGATAAAGGAAAAAAATTGCGGAAACCAAGATAGAAGTACGCCCCAAATGTGCGGGGTGTGGTGTCTTGAGCTTTTAATGGAGTACATAGGTGACAGATTTCAGTAATGGGGGGGACCCTTTTTAATAAATAAACTATGGCCATCCAGCCCCCCTTTGGCCCAAATTTGACGGCCCATAATGGACAGAACACTTCACCTAGGTCATGTAGTCTGAGATAGGAAAAGACATTGCAGGAAAAAGAGTTTTGAAGTAGCCAAAGTAGGGGTGTGGGTCTCTGGATTGTAATGGAGTGCTAGGCTGGAAAGCATTTTAGTAAGTGGGGGGTACCTTTTTGAATAAAAAAAACTATGGCATACAGCCCCCCCTTGCCTAAATTTTTCGGCCCATAAAGGTACAGAAAAGTTCACCTATGTCTGTGTCTGAGATAAAGAAAAAACATTGCAGGAAAAACCGGGGGTTAAAAGTAGGTCAAATGTAGGGGGGGGG
>JARQOD010007951.1:0-37485 GCA_033576555.1 Oophaga sylvatica
GGACCCTGATTACCACCATAGGGAATGGACAGGTAAAGGTTAACAAACAGTATAGACAAACGAGACAGACAGGGGATAAAGTAAATACTGTCTTTCATACAACATATAAACACAGAGGGAACACCAAAGGTCTAGGAGATAAACTATAAGCAAGGAGAGGAGAAACAACAAAGGAGCTCTTAGCTTAAGTCTTCTCAGAACCGATCCTATCTGCAGTCTGTATGAATGCTTTCACCGGCATCTAACACACAGACTGGCAGGAATATAAAGGAAGCTAATTAGCACATAATCAAAAGCAGCCAGGCGAGGCTGGACCTAGTCTTAGCAAAGAGCTAGGTAAAATTAACTCCCTCACTACCAAACACAAAGTAACAGCAACTCAGCTGCGAGAAGTCAGAATGTGCAATCGTGACGATCCTCGTGGCGATGCACCCATGACAACAGTGTCCTCCTGTATAGTAGTTAATGACTATGGATATGGTCCCAACTGTAGACAGTGTCCTCCTGTATAGTAGTTAATGACTATGGATATGGTCCCAGCTGTAGACAGTGTCCTCCTGTATAGTAGTTAATGACTATGGATATGGTCCCAGCTGTAGTGTCCTCCTGTATAGTAGTTAATGACTATGGATATGGTCCCAGCTGTAGAGTGTCCTCCTGTATAGTAGTTAATGACTATGGATATGGTCCCAGCTGTAGACAGTGTCCTCCTGTATAGTAGTTAATGACTATGGATATGGTCCCAGCTGTAGACAGTGTCCTCCTGTATAGTAGTTAATGACTATGGATATGGTCCCAGCTGTAGACAGTGTCATCCTGTATAGTAGTTAATGACTATGGATATGGTCCCAGCTGTAGACAGTGTCCTCCTGTATAGTAGTTAATGACTATGGATATGGTCCCAGCTGTAGACAGTGTCCTCCTGTATAGTAGTTAAGTGACTATGGATATGGTCCCAGCTGTAGACAGTGTCCTCCTGTATAGTAGTTAATGACTATGGATATGGTCCCAACTGTAGACAGTGTCCTCCTGTATAGTAGTCAATTCAATTCAATTCAAAGAAGCTTTATTGGCAGGACTAAATACACATTCGTTTTGCCAAAGCAAGTGTACAAAAGTGTTATGTTTCGGTAACTGAGGAGTGCAGGTAAAAAAGGCAATACACCAGAGCAGTTGGAATCTATGAGATTGCAGTACCCTGACTAACCACCACAACTAGAGGCAGCCGTGGAGCGTTCCTACGTTGGTCCTAGACGCCTCGTCACAGCCTGAGAAACTAACTACACCTAAAGATAGAAATAGGAAAGCTATCTGCCCCGGAGCAGATCCCCAAAGAACATAGAAAGCCCCCAAACATGTAATGGCTGTTAGACAAGAAGAAATACTGACACAGACAGAAAATAGTATGAGCAAACGTTGGGGCCCAAACTAACTAAATAGAAAAGGATAGGAAGGGTACTTACTGCAATCCCAAAAAACCCTGCAAAGCACCAACTCTACTAATTTCAAAAACACCTGAGATCACACGACCTCTACCACCTAAATTAGTTCTCTGGTGTAACAAAATCAAAACAGCAGCCACTGAAGAAACTGGAAAAAGCAAAAGTACAAACATCAGTGGCTGAACTAAACTGAGAGGGCAAAAGCCCCCGGAGGGGACCCTGAAGGCCCCCACAGAAGTGCAGGACAAAATGCAAAAATAAAGCACAAAAACAAAAAGAAGAAAATGTCTTATCTGTTAGCAGGAGATGCAGACACGACACAGCAGGCTACAAGGGAAACAGGAATCATGGAGTGAGACCGGAACAATTGATCACCGCAACCCTGATGGGAAGGTGACTCCCTTATATAAGACCAGTCAGTAACACCTGATTCCCACTCCTCACAATCTTCACTGGACAGTCCAGTACCGCTTGTAACCACCAGAGGGAGCCTCTGCTCAGAACTCATTTCAAGTCCATTCACAATAGTACCCCCCCCTTGAGGAGGGGTCACCGAACCCTCACTTGAGCAACCAGGTCGGTTAGGATGAGTTCTATGATACGCACGGATGAGTCTCCTAGCATGGATGTCCGAAGCAAACACCCAAGAATTGTCTTCCTGACCATAACCTCTCCACTTAACCAAATACTGGAGTTTCCGTCTAGAAAAACGAGAATTCAATATTTTCTCAACCACATACTCCAGATTGCCCTCAACGAAAACAGGGTCAGGAGGCACAGTAGTAGGAACCACTGGCTCAACAAACCTCTTCAACAAGGACTTGTGGAACACGTTATGGATCTTAAATGTCCCTGGAAGAAGCAAACGAAAAGAAACAGGATTAAGAATCTCCATGATCTTATAAGGTCCAATGAACCTAGTCTTAAATTTAGGAGATGCCACTCTCATAGGAATTTTTTTGAGGACAACCAGACCAAGTCCCCCACTTTAAACCGAGGACCATCAGTCCTATGCCGGTTAGCAAACCGCTGGGCCCTCTCCTGAGAGAGGGACAACCTCTCCACTACCTGGTCCCAAATCTGTTGCATACGCTCCACAACAGAGTCAACACCTGGACAGACAGAAGCCTCCGTCTGTCCTGAAGAAAATCGAGGGTGAAACCCAGAATTACAGAAAAATGGAGACATCAAAGTGGCAGAGCTAGCCCTATTATTAAGAGCAAACTCAGCCAAAGGCAAAAAAGAGACCCAGTCATCCTGATCAGCAGACACAAAGCATCTTAGATAAGTCTCCAATGTCTGGTTTGTTCTCTCAGTTTGACCATTGGTCTGAGGATGAAACGCCGAGGAGAAAGACAATTGAACACCAAGTTTAGAACTGTCCGCATCTACTCTCCCTCCAACCTCCAAGTGGCCGTCATATACCGACCTCCAGGCCCGACCACTGCCTTCATCGACCAATTCACTACCTGGCTTCTTCACTTTCTCTCCACTGACATCCCCACCATCATCATGGGTGACTTCAACATCCCCACTGATACCCTTCAGTCAGCAGCCTCCAAACTTCTGTCCCTTACTTCATCCTTTGGACTTACTCAGTGGTCCTCCTCAGCCACCCACACGGATGGTCATACATTAGACTTGGTCTTCACCCGCCTCTGCTCTCTATCTAACTTCACCACCTCCCCTCTCCCTCTATCCGACCACCATCTACTCACTTTCTCATCCCTGTCCTCCTCTCCTGTCACCCATGTCCAGCAACACGTGCACCCCCGCAGACACCTTGCACACCTAGACATCCACACACTCTCTGACTTTATTCTTTCACTGGCATCAATATCCTCACTCCACGATACAGACAGTGCCACTGCTTTCTACAATGCCACTCTCACATTGGCTATTGACACGGTCGCCCCTCTCGTTCATGGCAGAGTGCGACGTACCAACAGACAACCCTGGCACAATAACACCACTAAAAAGCTCCGGCAAGTGTCCAGGATTACAGAGCGGCGCTGGAAAAAAACAAATTCGCAAGACGACTTCACTGCATTCAAACAAGCAACACTCTCTTTCAAATCTGCCCTCACCTCTGCTAAACAGGCCTACTTCACAACCCTCGTATCTTCCCTATCCTACAACCCCAAACAGTTATTCAAAACTTTTAACTCCCTCCTCCGCCCACCACTGCCCCCTCCTACTTACCTCATCTCTGCTGAGGACTTTGCCACACACTTCAAAAATAAGATCGACCAAACAAGGCAAGTCTTCATTGTTCAACCACCTCAACCACTTTGTATACCAGACCAATGCCCTAACCCTATAACCTCCCTCTCCAATATAACTGAAGGGGAGCTTAATTGTCTTCTCTCCAAATCGCACCTCACAACCTGTGCACTTGACCCCATCCCAACCCACCTCCTCCCCAACCTCACCACCACTATTATTCCATCCCTAACCCACCTCTTCAACCTATCACTAACTTCCGGTACCTTCCCTTCTGCTTTCAAGCATGCCACAATCACGCCTATCCTTAAAAAGCCAACCCTCAACCCAACCGCTATGTCCAGCTATCGCCCAATATCGCTGCTCCCATTCGCTTCCAAACTCCTGGAGCTGCATGTCCACGCTGAGCTTTCCTACCACTTCTCTTCTAACTTGCTCTTTGACACTCTACAATCTGGTTTCCGCCCCCATCACTCCACTGAGACAGCCCTGACCAAAATTACTAATGACCTACTTACAGCCAAAGCAAACGGACAATACTCTATACTCCTGCTTCTTGACCTGTCCTCTGCTTTTGACACAGTTGACCACTGCCTTCTACTACAGATTCTTTCCTCCTTTGGCGTCAAAGACCTCGCCCTATCTTGGATCTCCTCATACCTTTCCAACCGCACATTCAGCGTCTCCCACTCCCACACTACCTCCTCGTCCCACCCTCTCTCTGTTGGAGTTCCCCAAGGCTCTGTTCTAGGACCCCTACTCTTCTCAATCTATACACTTGGCCTGGGGCAACTCATAAAGTCCCACGGATTCCAGTACCACCTTTACGCTGATGACACTCAGATCTACCTCTCTGGCCCAGACATCACTTCTCTGCTATCCAGAATCCCGGAGTGTCTATCAGCCATATCCTCCTTCTTCTCCTCCCGCTTCCTCAAACTCAATGTGGACAAATCTGAACTCATAATCTTTCCCCCATCCCACAGATCTTCCTTACCTGACCTATCTACCACAATTAACGACATCACGCTTTCCCCCGTACCAGAAGTCCGCTGCCTCGGAGTAACCCTTGACTCTGCCCTGTCCTTCAAACCGCACATCCAAGCTCTTTCTACCTCCTGTCGCCTTCAGCTCAAAAATATTTCAAGAATCCGTCCTTTCCTCAACCCTCAATCTACTAAAATGATTGTGCACGCCCTCATCATCTCCCGCCTCGACTACTGCAACACCCTTTTCTCTGGCCTCCCTGCTAACACCCTCGCACCTCTCCAGTCCATCCTTAACTCTGCTGCACGACTAATTCACCTCTCTCCTCGCTACTCCTCCGCTTCTCCCCTCTGCAAATCTCTTCACTGGCTCCCATTCCCTCAGCGTATCCAGTTCAAATTACTAATACTGACCTACAAGGCCATCTATAATCTGTCTCCTCCATATATCTCTGAACTAATCTCCCGATATCTTCCCTCACGTAATCTCCGATCCTCCCAAGACATCCTTCTCTCCTCCACACTTATTCGCTCCTCACCCAACCGCCTCCAAGACTTCTCCCGAATATCCCCCATCCTCTGGAATTCTTTGCCCCAACACATCCGACTATCAAACTCATTCAGATCCTTCAGACGGAACCTGAAAACCCATCTCTTCAGGAAAGCCTACAGCCTGCAATGACCCTGCTGCCTCCTCACCACTACCGGAGTTATTGCCTCAACCAACACCGGAACTGCTGCAACCCCCCGATCTACTGTCTCCTGCCTCACAATCCTGTAGAATGTAAGCCCGAAAGGGCAGGGTCCTCTCCCCTCTGTATCAGTCTGTCATTGTTAGTTTGTTTACTGTAAGTGATACCTGTAATTTGTATGTAACCCCTTCTCATGTACAGCACCATGGAATCAATGGTGCTATAGAAATAAATATTAATAATAAATAATAATAACAAAAGGTCCTCCAAAATCTTGAAACAAACTGGACTCCTCTGTCAGACACAATGTTCTCAGGAATGCCGTGTAAACGAACCACGTGCTGAAGGAACAAAGGCACCAATTCAGAGGAGGAAGGCAACTTAGGTAATGGCACAAGATGTATCATCTTGGAAAACCTATCACAAATCACCCAGATGACGGTCATTCTCTGAGAAACAGGGAGGTCGGAAATGAAATCCATAGAGATATGGGTCCATGGTCTCTTGGGCACAGGCAATAGCATCAACAAACCACTAGAGCGAGAGCAAGGCTTGGAGCGAGAGCAAGTCCCGCAGGACTGCACAAATTCCCTGACATCACGAGACAAGGTAGGCCACCAAAAGGACCGACTAACCAAGTCTCTGGTACCAAAAATTCCGGGATGACCGGCCAGCGCGGAACAATGAATCTCAGACATCACACTCTTTTTCCACTGGTCCGGGACAAACAATTTCCCAACAGGGCAGCGCTCGGGCTTATCCTCCTGACACCCCTCCAGAGCCAGTCTCAAATTGGGCGAGATGGCGGAAAGAACTATACCCTCTTTCAAAATAACAGAAGGATCAGATAACTCAGGAGAGTCCGCCAGGAAACTCCTCGAGAGGGCATCCGCCTTAACATTCTTAGTGCCAGGAAGAAATGAAACCACAAAATTAAAACGTGTGAAAAACAAGGCCCACCTGGCCTGTCTAGGATTAAGTCGCTTGGCAGATTCCAGATAAACCAGATTCTTATGGTCCGTAAGGACCACCACCTGATGTTTGGCTCCCTCCAGCCAATGTCTCCACTCTTCAAAAGCCCACTTCATGGCCAATAACTCCCGATTACCCACGTCATAATTACGTTCAGTAGGAGAAAATTTTCGAGAGAAAAAGGCACAAGGGTTACTTTTAGAGGTCTCTGGATCTCTTTGGGACAAAACGGCACCTGCCCCAATTTCAGAGGCATCAACCTCCACCTGAAATGGTAGAGAAACATCAGGCTGCCGTAGAACAGGAGCAGAAGTGAATCTCTGCTTAAGTTCCTGAAATGCAGAGACTGCCTCAGGAGGCCAATTCACCACATCAGAACCCTTTTTGGTCAAATCAGTTAAAGGTTTAACAATAACCGAGAAATTACCAATAAATCTACGATAAAAATTGGCAAAACCCAAAAATCTTTGAAGAGCCTTTAATGAAGTAGGTTGGACCCAATCACAGATGGCCTGAACCTTGACCGGGTCCATTTCAATAACAGATGGGGACAAAATGAATCCCAAAAATGAGATCCTCTGTACGCCAAAAAGACACTTTGATCCCTTCACATACAGAGCATTCTCTCTCAAAATCTGGAATACAGTTCGAACATGTTTCACATGAGAGTCCCAGTAATTGGAAAAAATCAAGATATCATCCAAATAAACAATCAGAAATTTATCCACAAAATCCCTGAAAATGTCATTCATGAAGGACTGGAAGACAGAAGGAGCATTAGTGAGCCCAAAGGGCATCACAAGGTACTCAAAATGCCCCTCAGGGGTATTAAATGCCGTCTTCCATTCATCCCCGTGCTTAATGCGAATAAGGTTATATGCCCCCCTGAGGTCAAGCTTGGTAAACGAAGTAGCATTTTTCACCCTGGAAAACAGGTCAGAAATCAAGGGTAACGGATATTGATATTTCACAGTAATATTGTTCAAAAGACGATAATCAATACACGGCCTTAATGAACCATCCTTTTTGGCCACAAAGAAAAAACCGGCACCTAAGGGTGAAGAGGATGGTCTGATATGACCCTTCTCCAATGACTCCTTGATATAAGACCGCATAGCGTCATGTTCAGGTACAGACAAGTTAAAAAGGCGACCTTTAGGGAATTTACTACCAGGCACTAATTCAATAGCGCAGTCATAGCTCCTATGGGGAGGCAAGGATGCAGATTTACTTTCGCTAAACACATCAGAAAAATCAATCAAAAAGTCAGGAACATCCTGAGCCGGGGGGGAGGCAGAAAAAACAGGAGTGTTGGTATTAACACATTGGCAGCCCCAACTGGTTACAGACACAGTTTTCCAATCCAAAACAGGATTATGAGACTGCAACCAAGGGAAACCTAGTACGATAATATCATGCAGATTATACAGAACCAAAAATTTGCAGCACTCCTGATGATCAGGTTCAACCCTCATTATCACCTGAGTAGAGAACTGAGGTTTATTCTCAGCCAAAGGGGTAGAATCGATCCCCAGTAGGGGAATAGACTTATGTAGGGGTATCAAGGGAAACCCACAACGTTTAGCAAAATCATAATCCATCAGGTTAATAGCTGCTCCAGAATCAACGAAAGCCTGAGCAGAAAATGAGGACAGAGAGCATATCAGAGTGACAGTTAATAAAAACTTAGTCTGAACACTACCCAAGACAACTGAGCGTGCAAAACGTCTTCCCCGCTTAGGGCAGACTGAAATAGCATGAGAGGCATTACCACAGTAGAAACATAACCCATTGCGCTTTCGAAACTCATGACGCTGTGCCCCAGACACCACTCCATCACACTGCATGGATTCAGAAGCAGGTTCACAAGGCAACACCATTCCACGCATACTTCTCCGCTCACGCAAATGTCTGTCAATTTGAATCGCTAATGACAAAGAATCATTGAGACCAGAGGGGACAGGGAATCCCACCATAACATCCTTTACATTATCTGACAGACCCTTCCGAAAAAGGGCCGCCAAAGCGTCGTCATTCCACTTGGTCAGGACTGCCCACCTACGGAATCTCTGACAGTATAACTCAGCGTCATCAAGCCCCTGATTTAATGCCAACAAGGCTTTTTCAGCTTGATCAGTGACATTAGGCTCATCGTACAATAACCCCAAAGCCTGAAAAAATGCATCAACATCACTCAAAACAGGATCCCCAGGTGTCAGGGAAAAAGCCCAATCCTGAGGATCGCCGCGCAGGAGAGAGATGACAATTTGAACCTGCTGCGCTGCGTTCCCTGAGGACTTAGATTTTAAGGCAAAAAACAATTTACAATTATTTTTGAAATTCTGAAACTTAGCTCGATCTCCCAAAAACAAATCTGGCATGGGAATCCTAGGTTCCACAACAGGCAACCTAGCAAGATATGCAGCAATACTCTGAACCTCAGTGGCAAGCTGATCCACACGGCCAGACAACTGTGCAAACTCCATTGAGAGAAAAAATCCTCCCCAGCACCCAGAGATACAGAGGGAAGAAAAAAAAAATGCAACAAACAGAAAAATATCTCTGACAACTCTGACAACCGTTTTTTCTTTCACAATATTTTTCCCTTCTGTGAGTACCATACAACTTTAAATTTTAGGCCGGTGATACTGTTATGTTTCGGTAACTGAGGAGTGCAGGTAAAAAAGGCAATACACCAGAGCAGTTGGAATCTATGAGATTGCAGTACCCTGACTAACCACAACTAGAGGCAGCCGTGGAGCGTTCCTACGTTGGTCCTAGACGCCTCGTCACAGCCTGAGAAACTAACTACACCTAAAGATAGAAATAGGAAAGCTATCTGCCCGGAGCAGATCCCCAAAGAACATAGAAAGCCCCCAAACATGTAATGGCTGTTAGACAAGAAGAAATACTGACACAGACAGAAAATAGTATGAGCAAACGTTGGGGCCCAAACTAACTAAATAGAAAAGGATAGGAAGGGTACTTACTGCAATCCCAAAAAAACCCTGCAAAGCACCAACTCTACTAATTTCAAAAACACCTGAGATCACACGACCTCACCACCTAAATTAGTTCTCTGGTGTAACAAAATCAAAACAGCAGCCACTGAAGAAACTGGAAAAAGCAAAAGTACAAACATCAGTGGCTGAACTAAACTGAGATGGCAAAAGCCCCGGAGGGGACCCTGAAGGCCCCCACAGAAGTGCAGGACAAAATGCAAAAATAAAGCACAAAAACAAAAAGAAGAAAATGTCTTATCTGTTAGCAGGAGATGCAGACACGACACAGCAGGCTACAAGGGAAACAGGAATCATGGAGTGAGACCAGAACAATTGATCACCGGGAACCCTGATGGGAAGGCGACTCCCTTATATAAGACCAGTCAGTAACACCTGATTCCCACTCCTCACAATCTTCACTGGACAGTCCAGTACCGCTTGTAACCACCAGAGGGAGCCTCTGCTCAGAACTCATTTCAAGTCCATTCACAACACAAAAGGGGAATAGGGATAGGGATGTTGAGTAGGGGCAGATCTAGGGTAGGGCTATGAAAGTCCATGGCATAGGGAGGGGTGATGGGGGCGCAGGTCCGGGGTGGGGGCTATAGAAGTCCATGGCATAGGGAGGGGTGATGGGGCAGATCCGGGGTGGGGACTATAGAAGTCCATGGCATATCATAGTTCTCTTTCTCGCAGTCTATGACATTCGCTCACATACCGCGCTGCTATCTCCGCTGCTCTCTCTTCTTCCTCAGTCTGATCAAATGACCAAATGCACTAGCAGGATGCAGCAGGCTCCCATGGATAAAGGCTGGAGAAGCAACAGGTGCTTACCACTGATAAAGGCAGCCACCCTATCACAAAAACAGTGATGATGAAGGTGTTAACTGCTTAGTGGGAAAAAAAACACACAGATACAAGTTGCTTAAAACATGAATGTCATGCACAGTGTCTGGATAACAGCCTATTTTAAACGCCTATGATGGAAGGCGGGCTGGTCAGCACTGAATGTGCACAACACAAAAAACCAAGCCATCAAAAAGAGCCCGGGTGCACCCTGCAAAAGATGATAAAAAGTGCAAAAAATGATGCATATGATAAATGCATCGGATGAGGTATTAGTTACTATTTTGGCCAAAGCAGATAAGCTCTAGTTATGTCTAGTTAGTTACTCGCAATAAAATGAGGACCCTTGACGTTGGGTTGCGAGCTTATCTGCTTTGGCCAAAATAGTAACTAATACCTCATCCGATGCATTTATCATATGCATCATTTTTTGCACTTTTTATCATCTTTTGCAGGGTGCACCCGGGCTCTTTTTGATGGCTTGGTTTTTTGTGTTGTGCACATTCAGTGCTGACCAGCCCGCCTTCCATCATAGGCGTTTAAAATAGGCTGTTATCCAGACACTGTGCATGACATTCATGTTTTAAGCAACTTGTATCTGTGTGTTTTTTTTTTCCCACTAAGCAGTTAACACCTTCATCATCACTGTTTTTGTGATAGGGTGGCTGCCTTTATCAGTGGTAAGCACCTGTTGCTTCTCCAGCCTTTATCCATGGGAGCCTGCTGCATCCTGCTAGTGCATTTGGTCATTTGATCAGACTGGGTATGATTGTTTTTCATGATTTCCTTTTGCTAAAAATGATTTTTTTTTTTTTTTTTTAATTTATGTCTAGTTAGTTACTCGCAATAAAATGAGGACCCTTGACGTTGGGTTGCGAGCTTATCTGCTTTGGCCAAAATAGTAACTAATACCTCATCCGATGCATTTATCATATGCATCATTTTTTGCACTTTTTATCATCTTTTGCAGGGTGCACCCGGGCTCTTTTTGATGGCTTGGTTTTTTGTGTTGTGCACATTCAGTGCTGACCAGCCCGCCTTCCATCATAGGCATTTAAAATAGGCTGTTATCCAGACACTGTGCATGACATTCATGTTTTAAGCAACTTGTATCTGTGTGTTTTTTTGTGTTCCCACTAAGCAGTTAACACTCTCATCATCACTGTTTTTGTGATAGGGTGGCTGCCTTTATCAGTGGTAAGCACCTGTTGCTTCTCCAGCCTTTATCCATGGGAGCCTGCTGCATCCTGCTAGTGCATTTGGTCATTTGATCAGACTGGGTATGATTGTTTTTCATGATTTTCTTTTGCTAAAAATGATTTTTTTTTTTTCTCTCTTCTTCCCCAGCAAGATATATGTTTTCTCTTCCTCCTTCATGGTGATGAAATCCGGGAAGAGATGTGAGAGTCTCCTGAAGTGAGTGTCCCTCACTGCTGAGTATTTGGAGCAGTGTAGCAGGAAGTGGGTTTCGTCCTCTATGGCCTCCTGGTGACAGTGTTTGCATAGTCTTTCCTCCCTGGGCTTGTAGCTCTGCCTGTGTCGGCACTGAGTCTATACCGGCTCAGGATCTTGCGGTCTCTGGGGTCCGGGAGTTCCTCCAGGTATGGGGCCAGTCTGTAGTCTCTCTGTAGACTCCGGTACATGGTCAGTTTCTGGGAGCTGATGATGTCGTTCTTCCAGTCACTGACATACCTCTCCTGGCCTTCGTCTACCATCTTCCTGATTTTGGCTTTTGTCAGGTTGTTGTGATTGGTGTTCTGGTCAGGTTGGGTTTGGGTGAGCTGTTCTGAGGGTCCTAGTTTTTCTGTTTCACCTACGTGTGTCAGGGCTTTATGGTGATGGGAGCTTGGATTGCTCCTATGTAGGTGAGCCCGGAATGACAGTGCCCTCTTTAGAACCGTTAGGTGTAGAGGGAATCTGCCCAGCTCGGCCCGGCAGGCACTATTGGAGGTGCTCCGGTGGACTTGGAGAATGTGCTTGCAGAATTCCAGGTGGAATATTTGTGTTGGGCTGGAATCCCACCTTGACCAGTCTGGGTAGGTGTGAGGACCCCAGACTTCACTGCCATACAGGAGGATTGGGGCGATGACAGAGTCGAAGATTTTTAACCAGACCCTCACTGGTGGTTTCAGATGGTAGAGTTTCCTTCGGATGCCATAGAAGGTTTTACATGCCTTGTCTTTCAGGGTCTCTATGGCTTGTTTGAAGCTTCCTGACCGGTGAATCTCTAGGCCCAGGTAGGTATATTTGTCTGTTCCTGTAAGGGCGCAGTTGTTGAGGACAAATGAAGGGTGCTGGTCTAATTTTCTCTTTCTCCTCTGGAACACCATGATGTTGGTTTTCTTTAGGTTGACCGGTAGTGCCCAGGTGGAGCTGAATTTCTCTAAGATTTTCAGGTTGTCTTGGAGGCCTTTCTCGGTTGGTGACAGAAGCAGCAGGTCATATGCATACAGCAGGAATTTCACCTGGGTGTCGTGGAGGGTGGGACCTGGTGCTTTGGAAGATTCCAGAGCGGTAGCCAGCTCGTTGATGTAAATGTTGAAGAGCGTTGGACTTAGGCTGCAGCCTTGTCTGACTCCACGGCTCTGCTGGAAATAAGCCGTTCTTTTACCGTTCACACTCACACTGCAGAGGTTCTCGGTGTAGGAGCTTTTGATAACATCGTAGGTCTTTCCTCCTATTCCGCTCTCCAGCAGTTTCAGGAATAAGCCCGGGTGCCACACCGAATCGAAGGCCTTTTTAAAGTCCACGAAGCAGGCGTATATCTTCCCGTTCTTTGTATTGTGGACATGTCTCTGAATGAGGCTGTGCAGGGTATAGATGTGGTCAGTGGTGCGGTGGTTTGGCATGAACCCTGCTTGGCTCTTGCTGAGGACGTTATGTTCGGTGAGGAAACTGAGGATCCTCTTGTTCAGGATGCTGTTGAACAGTTTCCCCAGGTTGCTGCTGACACATATGCCTCTGTAGTTGGCTGGGTCATACCTGTCCCCATTCTTGTGGATGGGTGTGATGAGGCCTTGGTTCCAGGTACGAGGGAAGTAGCCGGCACTTAGCACAATATTGAAGAGTTTAACCATTGCAGCCTGTATTTCTGGTGGGCTGTACTTCAGCATTTCTGGTAGGATTCCATCCAGGCCACCGGCTTTTTTACATCTTATGGAAGAGATTCTCTCTGCTACTTCCTGTAATGTAATAGGTGTATCCACGGGGTTTTGGAAATTTTTTACTTTTTCCTCCATTGCTTTTAGTTTTGCCATTATGTTTTCCTGTTCTTGGTTTAGTTCTTCCTTTGGGATGTCTTTATAGAGGTCTCTGAAGTACTGGAGCCAGATGTTGCCATTTTGAATATGGATGTTGTTTTTCTTGTCTTTTGTGCCCATGTGGTTCCATAGTTCCCAGAAGGAATTGTCTTGAAGAGCATCTTGGAGTTGGTTAAGCTTGGTAGAGATGTAACTCTGCTTCTTCCTCCTGAGGATGGTTTTGTACTGCCTTTGTATGGTTTCATAGGCTTCCCTCAGACCAGGGTGGTTGGGGTCTCTATGTTTCTTGTTTGAGGCTGTTCTCAGGGTCTTCCGTACGGCTTTACATTCTCTGTCAAACCAACCATTGATCTGTTTTTCTTTTGGTCTCTTGTAGTCGACTTTTTTAAGGTCGGACAGTCTGGCCATTGCATAGAATATATTGTTGAGGTCTTTTGTAGCTTGACTCACTCCCTTTGGGTTAGGCTGGTACTCGTGGTTGTAGAAGTGGTGGAGCATCCGCTGTATTTCAGGTCTGCTGAGAGCCTCTTTATACTTTAATGCCGACGTTTTGGACCATTTATAGGATGGAGGCCGGTTGAAGAGGCCGCTATGCTGTGGCTTTTGAGTGGGTGGTTTCTCTGTAGATTTCAAGTACAGAAGAAGTTGGCTGTGGTCTGACAGGTGCGTTTGTGGGTGACTATGAAGGCACTGATATTTGCCCGGTTCATGTCTGTAATGGCATAATCTACTACACTCCTCCCTACATGGGAGTTTAGTGTATACCTCCCCAAAGAGTCTCCTTTGGTACGTCCATTAAGAATATGAAGTCCTAAACTTCTACATACGTTCAGGAGCTTTTTACCACTTTTGTTGACTGTACTGTCATAGCTGTTTCTCTCTGTGTGTACTGAGTCTTGGCCGTCATTCTCTGCTCCAAATATGTAGATATTCCCATCCGTGGTCAGGAAGTCGTTTTCTCTCCCTGTTCTTGCATTGAGGTCCCCAAAGATGAGAACTTTGCCCAGGGCCTGATATTGGGCGGCTTCTCTTTGTAAGATCTCGAAGCTCTCTGGATTGAAGTAGGGGGACTCTGGCGGTGGTATATAGGTGGCGCAGAGGTGGACATCAGACTGAGAGGTGAGGATGGAGCTGCTGATCCTGATCCATATGTGGCTACCTCCTCTCTTCACCGGTTTGATGTATTGGTGGAGCTCATCTTTATACCAGATCAGTATTCCTCCTGAGCTCCGGCCCTGTTTGATGTTTTTATTTTTCAGGGCAGGGACAGAGATTTCCCTGTATCCGATGGGCACCAGGGATTCGTTTTCGGCTCTGGTCCATGTTTCCAGGAGGATCTGGATGTCTATATTTTTCAGTCTTTGTATAAAGTCAGGGTCATTTGTTTTTACATCCAAAGGTCGAGGTGTTGAGGCCCTGAATATTCCAGTTGCTGATTGTAAGTGAAGTCATTTTTTCTATATATCTTGTGTGTATATACCTTGTAATGAGTATCGCTGTGTAGGACAAACTGGATTTCTGACTGTTTTGTAGGTGTGCTTGGTTCCATCCAGTCACATTAGTTTCCTGCATAGTGCGCTGAGCAGGGTCTTTACCTCATCCATATCTCTGCTCTGCGTTTATCTGTGTGGGGTCGGTGGACCCCTCCATGGAGGTTCCTCCTCTGATGGTCTGATTTGGGTGAAGAGCTTTGTTTCCAGCTTCTGGAGATAGGATTGGGGTTTTCTGTCTTTTTATTGTTAGGGGTCTTTCGGTGTGATGTTGGTTACTGTTGAATCCAGGCCTGGGTCCTCTGTTTAGTACGATGTCTTTCAGCTCTTTGGCCAGGAGGCTGATCCCTTGTTTGTTGAGGTGCTTATTATCATATAGGTGATGGTGGTTTATGGAAAGGTGTTGTGCCAGGGTCACGTTTGGAACAGTCTTGACCCTTTCTCTCAGTTCCATATTGATGCTTTGGGTGGTTTGCCTGGATATGTCCTTTGTTGGGAGCAGAGATGACAGAATGATTTTGCTGTCTGGGAATTTTAGTTTTGTCGTCTTTGCTAGTTGGGCCAGTTGTGCTGCGATCTGCTGGTGCTGGTCTGGCAGATTGTTTGTACCCGTGTGTATAATGATATGGTTTGGGTTGGTAAAACGTGGATTATTGATGACCTCTGTCACCTGTTCAATAGTTGTACAGTGGATTTTTCTGACCCGTTTTCCTGGGAACAGCCGTTGTGCATTTAGGTACTTCCCATTTGAGTCCATTATTAGGACGATATCAGGACTTTGTGGTGTCTGGGATGGGTTAAGTGGCTGCTGGTGGGGGTCTGTGATGCTGGCTTTGCTGGTGGTTGGTTCTCTTCTCGCTGATTCACTTTTCTTGGTTTCAGGATTATTCATATTGTAGGTTATTGCTGTGTTGTTGTTTGGCGTCTCCACATTCTGGTCAGTGGAGGCCATGTTGTCTGCTCTCTGGCTTGTTCCCATTGCCCCCTGATGGGTCAGACATTGAGGAGTCTGTGTTTTTAGCTCTGCTATCTCCTTTCTGAGCCTTTCATTGTCATTTTGTAATTCGCTTATTTCCTCTCTTATTTTCTGGAGAGCTGACTTGAACTCACATTTCAGCTTATTGATCTCATTTGTTGCTTGGTCATTTGCATTTCTATGTGAGTTTCTTTGAAGTTCTTCCTTAATTTGAACCAAGTCTCGTTCTAATTGAGATAGACAGTCTCTGATGGTCTCATTGGAGAGGTGTGAAGTGTTGGGGGTAGAGGAGTTGTCTCTGGAGGTCTTCTCTGTAGAGATGTGAGCATTACAAATGGCCTCTGGAGGTTGATATTTTTTAAGAATTTGTGCCTGTTCACTGATATCAGTAAAATGGTCTTCAAACTGCTGCAGATTTTCCTCAGTCCCTTGCACCATGATGGTGCCATTGTTGTACAGGCTTATGGTGAGTGAGTGTGTGTCATCTTCTGCTTTGCTTTTAATTTTAATCTGCCGGCCAGTATTGGTGTTGCACTGAGATATATGTTTATACTGCTTGCACAGGGCGGTGTGCCAGGCTGAGAGATGGTCTGTGTAGAATAACAGGTTGGTTCTCCTTTTTCCTTCATCTTTAGTGTAATCAGAAATAAGGGTTTCTGGATTCTCCCTCATTGAGTTTCCTTTCCTGCTTTTACTGCTCTTCTGCCCCTGTGTTGTCTCCATATCTGACCCCTGGTGTGCTGTGTCTCCAGCTCTGTGCTTTGCCCATTTACTTCTAAATTTGTGTTTTCCATTTTTGTGGTTATATACTAATTATAGTCCTTATTTCTAAGAAGATAGATTTGTAGGAAGTCTATAGATTGTTTTGGGGTTGCAGGAGGGTCCTACCTTTGGATGCTCAGGTCTCTGGATGTCAGATGAATGCTGCCTGTGTGCAGTCTGTCCTCCAAGAGTTTCTTGCTTTGTCCTTTAAATCCTCTATTTCTTCCTCTTTCATAAAAATCCAAAGTCCAGCTCAGTCCAGGTCCCTTTTCTGTCCCACGGAGTTGATTTTTTCCAGGTTTTGTCTTACAGTTGGCTCATTACAAGGTATAAAGTGATGGAAATTCAGGAGCTCATCTTCAGTGCTTCTTACTCCTAGGAATGGTGGGCGGGACCATGACTGTCCATCACTGACTATGGATATGGTCCCAGCTGTAGACAGTGTCCTCCTGTATAGTAGTTAATGACTATGGATATGGTCCCAACTGTAGACACTGTCCTCCTGTATAGTAGTCACTGAATATGGATATGGTCCCAACCGTAGACAGTGTCCACCTGTATAGTAGTTAATGACTATGGATATGGTTCCAGCTGTAGACAGTGTCCTCCTGTATAGTAGTTAATGACTATGGATATGGTTCCAGCTGTAGACAGTGTCCTCCTGTATAGTAGTTAATGATTATGGATATGGTCCCAGCTGTAGACAGTGTCCTCCTGTATAGTAGTTAATGACTACGGATATGGTCCCAGCTGTAGACAGTGTCCTCCTGTATAGTAGTTAATGACTATGGATATGGTCCCAGCTGTAGACAGTGTCCTCCTGTATAGTAGTTAATGACTATGGATATGGTCCCAGCTGTAGACAGTGTCCTCCTGTATAGTAGTCACTGACTATGGATATGGTCCCAACTGTAGACAGTGTCCTCCTGTATAGTAGTCACTGACTATGGATATGGTCCCAGCTGTAGACAGTGCCTCCTGTATAGTAGTCACTGACTATGGATATGGTCCCAGCTGTAGACAGTGTCCTACTGTATAGTAGTCACTGACTATGGATATGGTCCCAACTGTAGACAGTGTCCTCCTGTATAGTAGTCACTGACTATGGATATGGTCCCAACTGTAGACAGTGTCCTCCTGTATAGTAGTTAATGACTATGGATATGGTCCCAGCTGTAGACAGTGTCCTCCTGTATAGTAGTTAATGACTATGGATATGGTCCCAGCTGTAGACAGTGTCCTCCTGTATAGTAGTCACTGGCTCATTACTATGTCAATACCGGCAGCTCCAGCGCCCGCAATTGGCGAATAATCAGCCTGTTCCGGACTCTTGGCATTCGCTGAATGAAATGTCTGCATTATTTATTAGACACGTTTTATACAGCAGACGACTTAATGCAGGGAAAATGCATATTTCATAGTGTTTGCTTGGCGCTGGCACTCAGGCCGCACGTGTCTGTACCCTGCACAATGCCCAGATTTCCTGCTGCCAGGATTGCAGGACGACAGGTCCTCCAACCACGGAGATTAATGACTATACCGGCACTAGCCGCCGTCTGTGACCAATGAAATGTCAGCCCCACTGTAAGAATACTCCAGAGCTCACCCCTCATAAATAGTGTCTGGCGGTGTCCATCTAGTTCTGCCTGTTATCAGCCACTTCCTTCTGTAGACTCCATCAATAGCATAAATCTACCATGTGATCAATATATTACAGCATATATCTCTATAACCTCCAGACATGACATCATATGTGACTGATATCAGCCCCTCTTATAACGCTCCAGTACTGATATAACCTCCAGACATTACACCATATGTGACTGATATCAGCCCCTCTTATAACGCTCCAGTACTGATATAACCCCCAGACATTACACCATATGTGACTGATATCAGCCCCTCTTATAACGCTCCAGTACTGATATAACCCCAGACATTACACCATATGTGACTGATATCAGCCCTCTTATAACGCTCCAGTACTGATATAACCCCCAGACATTACACCATATGTGACTGATATCAGCCCCTCTTATAACGCTCCAGCACTGATATAACACTGTGCAGGTCACTGTACTTCCCTCCTCCTCTCTTGGTGTCGCAGGTTGTGACTCTTCTCACTTTCAGGCCGGTTCCTGGTCTCCATCAAGACATGGAGCAGCCAAACAATCCAACAGTGAACGGAAGCCGCTGCCGCCTGCTGCTCCAGATGGACGGCCGGTACACCGCGCTCTGCTCAGCTCCGCAATCTGTCTCTATTTCCTTTCCAAAACATTTTCTTATATTAACTAATAAAAATAATGAAAAATAAAATGAGTAAAATGCAGAAAGAAAGGAGCAGGCGAAGCCCCCTGCACCGTGACCGCCTCTCCCTACGTGACGTGGGCTCCACTCACATCATATATATACTGCTGTTTCTCACAAAATTAGAATATCATAAAAAAGGGATTTATTTCAGTTATTCAATACAAAAAGTGAATCTCCTATATTCTATAGAGTCATTACACACAGTGATCTATTCTATAGAGACATTACACACAGAGTGATCTATTCTATAGAGTCATTACACACAGAGTGATCTATTCTATAGAGTCATTACACACAGAGTGATCTATTCTATAGAGACATTACACACAGAGTGATCTATTCTATAGAGTCATTACACACAGAGTGATCTATTCTATAGAGACATTACACACAGAGTGATCTATTCTATAGTCATTACACACAGAGTGATCTATAGAGTCATTACACACAGAGTGATCTATTCTATAGAACATTACACACAGAGTGATCTATTCTATAGAGACATTACACACAGTGATCTATTCTATAGAGTCATTACACACAGAGTGATCTATTCTATAGACATTACACACAGAGTGATCTATTCTATAGAGACATTACACACAGAGTGATCTATTCTATAGAGTCATTACACACAGTGATCTATTCTATAGACATTACACACAGAGTGATCTATTCTATAGAACCATTACACACAGAGTGATCTATTATATAGACATTACACACAGAGTGATCTATTCTATAGTCATTACACACAGAGTGATCTATTCTATAGTCATTACACACAGAGTGATCTATTCTATAGAGTCATTACACACAGAGTGATCTATTCTATAGAACCATTACACACAGAGTGATCTATTCTATAGAGTCATTACACACAGAGTGATCTATTCTATAGAGTCATTACACACAGAGTGATCTATTCTATAGAGTCATTACACACAGAGTGATCTATTCTATAGAGTCATTACACACAGAGTGATCTATTCTATAGAGACATTACACACAGAGTGATCTATTCTATAGAGTCATTACACACAGAGTGATCTATTCTATAGAGACATTACACACAGAGTGATCTATTCTATAGTCATTACACACAGAGTGATCTATAGAGTCATTACACACAGAGTGATCTATTCTATAGAGACATTACACACAGAGTGATCTATTCTATAGAGACATTACACACAGTGATCTATTCTATAGAGTCATTACACACAGAGTGATCTATTCTATAGACATTACACACAGAGTGATCTATTCTATAGAGACATTACACACAGAGTGATCTATTCTATAGAGTCATTACACACAGAGTGATCTATTCTATAGACATTACACACAGAGTGATCTATTCTATAGAACCATTACACACAGAGTGATCTATTATATAGACATTACACACAGAGTGATCTATTCTATAGTCATTACACACAGAGTGATCTATTCTATAGTCATTACACACAGAGTGATCTATTCTATAGAGTCATTACACACAGAGTGATCTATTCTATAGAACCATTACACACAGAGTGATCTATTCTATAGAGACATTACACACAGAGTGATCTATTCTATAGTCATTACACACAGAGTGATCTATTCTATAGAGTCATTACACACAGAGTGATCTATTCTATAGAGACATTACACACAGAGTGATCTATTCTATAGAGTCGTTACACACAGAGTGATCTATTCTATAGAGTCATTACACACAGAGTGATCTATTCTATAGACATTACACACAGAGTGATCAATTCTATAGAACCATTACACACATAGTGATCTATTCTATAGAGACATTACACACAGAGTGATCTATTCTATAGAGTCATTACACACAGAGTGATCTATTCTATAGAGTCATTACACACAGAGTGATTGTGATGATACTGGAAGCTCCATGTCTTGTGCTGTTCTAGAACTACAGTCCTCATCCTTTGCTGCTGACAGCCCACAGAGCAAAGTTCCCCCCTCCCTCTCTCACGCTTCTCATCAACCCCCAGCCTGCACACAAGTAGTGTAACCTGAGCTACCAGTGCTGGAGTTTTCCCCCTCACCGCAGGGAGTCTGCATTGTCTGCCCATGTGCTATTCCTCCCATAACAGCCATTATGAGGATTCATTCTTTTGGTGATAACACGGTGGGAATTTGCGTCAAAACACGAAAGTTACTGTTTTGAAACATGCGCCGACAGGCATCGTTCCCGTGGTACTGGTGAACCCGTAACTCCAACAGAACCCGAGAAATGGAATTCTCGGATGCCCCATGAACTATCGCACCCAAGTTTGGGCTCATTTGAACCGTCATTTTAAAGTAAGATCATTGATAGGTCTGCCATTCTTCTGCGAGGTTCTCAGGATGAAGAAATGCTCATGATAATCTTCCAGAACTAAAAACTAGAACTCTATCCCTGGGAGGGGCCAGAAAAACCATCCCTTTTGTGAGGTCAGCAGCCCACAGGTATAAGTCTTGTGGTGAGCCCCCCTGACTCAGTCCATGCTGTGATGACCTGACTAAGAGATCTGCAAATGAACAAATGACGTGTGGCTCCTCCCCCAGCCTGTCTTGCCTATACCTATGTAACTACATGTAAGTTTTTCACTCTTAATCCCGTTTATTTTTTTAACTGTATTGTACATAACGATATTGCCTCAGCTTGTTACTGTTTTTGTAAACTATAAACACTGCCTGCATTTTAAGGAATAAACCTATAAATTTATTAGTTTGTTTCTCCTGCTCTATAAAACGAATTTGCACGTGCCTGAAGTACTACGCTACTGTTTTGGGGTTGCTACGGACCCTCTTGATAAATTGTTCATTAAGTAAATCGTAGCTGGTGGCAGCTAAAAGAAGGGGTGTAAAAGTGTTGACCTATGGGGTGGCGTTGGCAGTGACGGAGCGGGTTTTATAAGTGTATTGCCTGGATGCGGCCCGGAGTAATTATAATTCCCTCACTGCAGCGTGCCAATAGCCAGCACCCATCCAAGTGACCCGTCTGGCGACTAATTATCCTAGGTGCAGTTCCCTGACTGACCTGAGGGTAAGGGGGGCGCCAGAGAGCTGCAAGTTCCTAAGTGGAAGTGGGGGTAATTATTAAATCCCTGCAGTTTACTGGGTCGGAACGGCAGCAGCCGTCGTTGTGTGCACGTTTTCGTCACATTTGCGGCACGGAGGGATCACCGTGCGGTGGACCGTGTGCACGTTTCATCACATGTGGTGGCAGAGCGGTGGGATTATAGAGCATTAGTGATCTGGTTTGAGCAATCATTCCATTCACTAAAAAACTTGCACGGTTCTTCAGGGACCCTGCAACTAAAGTTTTGGAGAACAGACTCAGTGTTTATTAGTCCTGAGACAATTGTGTGTACTTGTGTTACCCTCCCTTCTCTTTGTTTTTCTATCCTATCTTTTATTTGGCAATGGCGAGGATGGGAGAAGTGTGGTGTAAACTGCAGAAAAGGGACACTCTTGCTGGAATATGCATTTCCCGAGGCCTTGACCCCATGGACCAAACCAAAAACTCAACTGATCAAGGTCCTGATGGCACAGGACCACGCTGAGAGCGAGGAGGGCACAGGAGCCGGCCCAAGCCAAGGTGGTGCAGACAGAGGCCCAAACCCTGAATGCTTACACCCAGGGGGGGTTGGACCTTTTCCTGCAGGCGGCCCTGGAGGAATTCCCCACCGACGACCGTGTTGGATGCCTGAAGCTGATCCAGCAAGCTCAAGAGAGACCGAGCAGCGAGAGGCCAACCAGCGAGAGGCGAGAGACCGAGCGCCAAGCCCAGCGAGAGGCCGAGCTGAGGCTGAGAGAGCCGAGCGGGAAACTCAGAGAGCCCCATGAACTGGAGCTGCTCAGACAAGGGGCAATGCCCTCCACAGCCCGGAGCGGTACACCCAGAAGCTCTTAGCGTCCGAAGCCCCCCCGGGCCGAGCACTTTCCCGTGATGGAAAACGACGGAGACTTGGACACTTTTCTGCGGGCCTTTGAGAAAGTCTGCAGACAGTACCAACTGCCTGACAACCAATGGGCCAGGTACTTGACCCCGGGGCTAAAGGGCAAAGCTCTGGAGGCGTTTTGCTTCCCTCACGTCAGATCAAGATGGTGACTTTAAGGCCATCAAGCAGGCCCTGATCGCCAAGTACCAGCTAACCCCTGAGGTATACCGAAGAAGTTCCGGAACCTCCAACGTGGCCCACACGACAGTTATAGCGATGTGGTGCAAGGACTCAGGAACCACTTTGACCAGTGGATCCATGGACTGTTTAGTTGACAACCTTGAGGAGCCGAGAGACCTGATATCAAAGACCAGTTCCTGCATCTGTGCCAGCTGAGGTCCGACAGTTCATCCTGGACCGAGAACCGGTGGACGCGGTCCTAACAGCACGGATCGCCGACAGCTATGAGGCCAACCGAAACCCAGTGCGGAAGCCCGTCCCGCCCTCTGGGGAGGGGGTAACCTGCAACCAACCCCAGTGCCTGCCACCGCCCTCTGGAGGCACTATCCCCTTTGCCAGCGCCAGGCCACATCAGACCCCCGCCAGGTTTCTCCTGTAAACGGACAGGACACATCAGCGCCACTGTCCGAGAGGCAGAAAACCCCCCAGCCAAGGCCTCCGGCCCAAACGCCTCTGTTCTTTTGTGGGTGGTGTGTGGGAGGGTTGATGACAACGTGCAGCCCGTCCGCATGGGGCCCGTCTTGCTACGCCTCAAGGACACCGGGCGAACGAACCCTCATCCGACCCGAACTGGCGGCCCCTGAAGAGCTGATTTCGGGGAAAACCCTAACTGTCCACCGGATTGGGGCGTCCACTAACCCCTTTCCGATAGCCCGAGTTTTCTTGACTGGGGGACGGGAGTGGGGGTGAAGGAAGTGGGGTGTCCAAAACCCCCACTGATGTTTTATTGGGACTGTCTGGGGAGGATGGTCGCGTACTATGTCCCTGACAACCCTCCCCAATCTGATAATAAGGTTAACGTTAACCATGATGTTGAGTTGATGATGATGGGAAACTGAATGTGTACCTGCCAATGCTTTGCGAATGATTATGCAACTGAATAACTTTCTTTCCCTAGGAAATGATGCTGATAGTGATGTATCTGTGCCATCTGAACCTGTTAACCCTTTCTCTGAAGTGGTAGATGTGCCACAGGTACAGAGCGTTCAGCCACGTCGCTCCGCGGAGTGAGACGGCGAGGAACCCCTAGCAGGAGCAAGCGACAGTGCTCAAGAAATGGGGAGGTGCATGGAACCGTGAGGAAGGTGAAGCCATGACACTGACCAGTGCCACCGAGAAGGTAACTGGCCCATAAGTAGCACGCTCCTGAAGTGTTGGGGGTGGATGGGGAGGTAGAGCCCATAGCAGCGCAGGCTGATGGTCTATAGAAATCCCCGGGGAGACTGCATATGTAGCTGCTGTCACCCGCAGTCAGAGTGCCCGATCGCAGGTAGCGCCCTGCCATCTGGACCCTCCTCCGCTACAGGAGATGACTGAACCAGAGGTGGACCCAGAGCCGGTCCCAGAGGGTCCCAGTGAGGAAGGAACCCTGACGTCACTGCTGCTGCCTCCAGCCAGAGTTCCAGGCCGCTCTGCACTCAGATGCGACCTGGAGAACTTTGAGGCACCTCGCCGAGACGCCCACCTCCGTGACTGATAAGAGAGGGGTTCTGGGAACGAGGAAGTTTGTACCGGGAGACAGTACCCAGAATTCCCAAAAGGAGTGGTTGAGGGAAAACAGCTGGTCGTCCCCGCACCAGTTTTCCGAGGTGAGTTGTTGAGGATTGCCATGAATTCCACTCGCTGGACACTTGGGATCAGCAAAACTAAGGCCACGCTGTCCTCAACACTTCTATGGCCCAGATGGGGACAGATGTGACTAACTACAGCCGCTCCTGTATCACCGGCAAAGAGTGGGGAAGGCGGGCCTGCTCTTAAGGCTCCCCTGATCCCGTTGCCAGTGAAGAGGAGCCTTTCAAGAGGATCGCGGTGGACATTGTGGCCCGCGTGGCCGCCCCACCCTCTGAAAGCAATACATCCTTATGTGGAGCTAACGCTACCCGTACCCGGGCAGACTCTGACCAACTAAGGCAAAAGGGGCGGATGCACTGGTGACCCTCTTTTCACGGGTAATTTCCCAGGGGGAGCTTACCGATAAGGGACCCAATTTAGTCTCGCCTAATGAAGGCTCTCTGCACAAAATGAAGGGGCCGTAAGGTAACGAGTGCTATCACCCACAGACCAAGGTTTTGTGTGAGCGCTTTAACGTTACCCTCAAACAGATCCCGCATGCGGTTGAACCCAGGGACGCATTGGAGCGGTACCTCCACACCTCTGTTTGCCCACAGAGAATCCCCGGCCCACACGGGTTCTTTCCCCCTTTGAGCTCCTGTATGGCCGGCGAGTCCGGGACCCCTTGGGTTGATAAGAAATCCGGGAAAGAGCCAACCCCACAAATGTCCATCGTGGATTAGTCAGCGCATCCGCGACAAATGCAACCTTGACTCAGTTGGTGCATGACAACAACCAGGCCAGGCTGTTCGAAGCACTGGACACCAAACGCCCGGACTACCACCAGGTGGGTCAAAAGGTGTTGGTGGGTGGTACCCGACCAAAGAAAACTTCAGGCAGCCTGAAGGCCCTACGCTGCCCAACGCTCAACCCTCACCTACGGGTCACGCTTGACCACACCGGGGTACGCAAGGCCTTTCACCAACTGATGAAGGCCCATCACGAACGTGAACCGCCCTACCGGTCGCAACCGCCCGAGGACGGGGGGGGGATCCCCTCCGGACAATACGCCCAAGCCAAGGGGCCAAAGGTCCATGAGGACATGGAGGTAAAGCCTCGCTAACCGTCCCCACGGTTGCAGTTGCGACCACTCAATCCTTTTCGGCCGGTTCCCTAACCAACCCGGAAGGACCAAGTTGGCATCCACGAGGTGGACACCGGGAATACGCCGTTACGGCGGACACCTTATCGGATCTCTGAGGAGGTTAGCAATTAATGCCCGGAACCATGAGATTTCAGCGGGGGGATCCGACCGTCCCAAAAAGCGCGTGGGCCTCACCGTATTCTCGTGCCAAAAAAGACGGACCACCCGGTTTCT
This sequence comes from Oophaga sylvatica, assembly GCA_033576555.1. Classification (NCBI taxonomy): domain Eukaryota; kingdom Metazoa; phylum Chordata; class Amphibia; order Anura; family Dendrobatidae; genus Oophaga; species Oophaga sylvatica. The sequence continues at coordinate 26,081 of JARQOD010007951.1, forward strand.
GCGTGGACACAGGGGCCAAACGCTATCCTACCTCTGATGCCACCCAACCCAACGCCGAGAACGCGAGCGGTTGGAATGCCAATACATATCCACATGGATTTAAGCCGGGAACTGGCAGATTCCCCTACCCTGGGGCGCAGGAAAACCGCCTTTACACCCTTTTTTTGGGCTGTACGATCCACGTCATCCTTTCGGCAAGAAAAAGCCCCTGCCACTTTTCACGATGTCAACCACCTGCTTTCAGGACTGGAGGAGTACGGGGCGTACCTGACACATTGCCGTCTTCAGTTCCACCGGGAGGAACACCTTCACATCCCAGGAGGGCTCAAGCGATTCCCAGCAGGTCGACCATCAAGCCCGGAAAATGCCAATGGGCAGGTGAGGTCCACTACCGGGGCACCGGGTAGGCGGGGGTTCCTTGTCCAACCCGAGAAATGGCGCGATCGGTCCTGGCCCACCCCCGACCAAAAAAGCAGGTGAATCCTTCCTGGCACTGCAGGTACTATAGCTTTTTCGTACCGAACATAGCGCCATTGCAAACCCTTACGGACCCACCAAGGGCGGTCTAACCCCAAACAGCACTGGACAGATGGCTGGAGGCGGCTTCCGAGCTTTAGAACAGCCCTGTGCAGCTCTCCAGTTTTGAAAGCCGCGACAAGCAGTCGGCCATTCCGTACAGACGACCCAGCGAAATTGGCCTCGGTGCTGTACTCACCAGGTTGATTCGGGAACCAGGAGCACCCGTTTGACCGGCCGAAACTTCTGCCGAGGGAAGTGCAACTCCACCATCGAAAGGAGGGCCTGGCCATGGTCTGGGCACTGCAATTTGCACCCACTGAAGGGCCACCTTCAGGGCACCGACCACAACCCTCTGAGCTGGCTAACATGCCGGAATCAAGGTAGGTTGCTTCGCTGGAGCCTTGCCCCACAGCAGGTATTTGGCCGTCAACACAAAAAGGCAGCGATCATGGGAATGCGATGGGTGCACGACGTGGTGAACCCCGAGGTGCCATGCGGATTACCGGACATCATGCCTCCTACGCCCTCTAAGGGGGGGAGTGGATGATAACGGGAAAAGCTCCATGCTTTCTGTCTAAACTACAGTCCTCTCTTTGCTCTGACACCCACAGACAAAGTTCCCCCCTCCCCTCCGCTTCTATCAACCCCCACCCTGCACACAAGTATTAACCAGCTACCATACTGGAGTTTTTCCCTCCTCACCGCAGGGAGTCTGCATTTCTCCCATTGGCTATTCCTCCCATAGCACCATTAGAGGATTCATTCTTTTTGTTATAACACGTGGAAATTTGCGTCAGAAACAAAAGTTCTTTTTGAAAAATCCCGACAGCATCTTTTCCCCGTGGTACTGGTGAACCCGAACTCCAACAGAACCCGAAAAAGGGTTCTCGGAGCCCCATGAACATCGCACCCAAGTTTGGCCATTTGAACCGTCATTTAAAGTAAGATCATTGATATCTGCCATTTTTTCTGCGAGGTTCCAGGATGAAGTAGCTCCTGATAATTTCCAGAACAAAAACTAAACCTATCCCTGGAGGTGGCCAAAAAACCATCCCCTTTTTGAGGTCCCCACCCCAGGTATAAGTCTTTTGGAAGCCCCCCTGACTCAGTCCATGCTGTGAGACCGACTAAGAGATCTGCAAATGAACAAGACTTTGGCTCCCCCCCAGCGTCTTGCCTAACCTATTAACTACATGTAAGTTTTCACTCAACCCTTTATTTTTTTAACTTATTGTACATAACGATATTGCCTCACTTTTACCGTTTTTTTGTAAACATAAACACTGCCTGCATTTTAAGGATAAACCTATAAATTAATTTTTTTCTCCGTCTATAAACAATTTGCACGTCCTGAAACAAGCACTGTTTTGGGGTTGCACGGACCCCTTGTAAATTTTCATTAAAAAATCGTACTGTGGCAGCTAAAAAAGGGGTGTAAAGTGTTGCCATGGGTGGCGTTGGCATGACGGAGCGGGTTTTAAAGTGTATTGCCTGGCCCGGCCCGGGTAATTATAATTCCCCACTGCAGCTGCCCAATACCAGAACCATCCAAGTACCCTCTGGCGACTAATTATCCTAGGTGCAATTCCGACTGACTGAGGGTAAGGGGGCGCCAAGAGCGCAAGTTCCTAAGGGAAGTGGATAATTATAAATCCCTGCGTTTAACTGGGTCACGGCAGCAGCCGCGTGTGAAGCCGTTTTCGTTACATTTGCGGCACGGAGGGATCACAAGCCTCAATACCCCGGGCTACCGGGCGGTGGACCGTGTCACGTTCAATCACAGGAACTATTCAATAAGACTTACACACAGATGATCTATTAAGATCATACCACAAGGATCTTTCAAGAGTCATTACACACAGAGTATCTATTCTAAGAGTCATTACAAACTGATCATTCATAGAACATTAAACCGAGTGATCTATTCTAGATCATTACACCAAGTGACTATTCTATAGAGTTCATTACACCAGAGCGATCTTCTAAAGTCATTACACACAGATATTATTCATAGTCTTACACACAGAGTGCTATTCTATAGAGTAAAACCAAGTTATCTATTCTATATCAACACACAGAGTGATCTATTCTATAGGTCATTACACACAGTGATCTTTTCTATATCATTACACAAGAGGACTATTCTATAGAGACATTACCACAGGTCTATTTATAAGCTTACAGAGTGATCTATTTTTATATCATTACACACAGAGCGATCTTTCTATAAAGTCATTACACACATGATCTATTCTATAGCATTACACACAGAGTGACTATTCTATAGTCATTACACACAGAGGATCTATTCTAGAGTCATTACACAAAGAGTGATCTTTCAAGAGTCATTACACACAGGTGATTTTATTCTATAAGTCATTACAACAGAGTGATTTATTCTAAAGAACATTACACACAGAGTGATCTATTCTATAGATCATTACACACGAGTGATTTTTCATAGAGCATTACACACAAGTAACTATTCTTATCATTACACAAGAGTATCTATTCTAAGAGACAATAACACAGAGCATCTATTCTATAGACTTACACACGATACCATTCATAAGACATTACACACAGAGTGATTATTCTAAGAGTCATTACCCCGAGGATCTATCTAAGAGACATTACACACAGATGTTAATCTATATCTTACACACAGACGATCATCAGAGTCCATTACACACAGAGTGTCTTTCTTTGAGTCATACAACAGATGATCTATTCGAGTCATTCACACAATGATCTATTCTATAGATCCATTACACACGATACAATTCTAAGAGACATTACACCAGAGTATCTATTCTATAGAGTCATTACACACAGAGGGATCTAATTCTATAAGACATTACACACAGAGTGTCTTTCAACAAGACATTACACACAGATGATCTATTCATAAACCATTACACCAAGTGACTATTCTAAAGAGACATACACCAGAGGTCTATTCTATAGGACATTACACACAGAGCGATCTTTCATAAGTCATTACACCAAGGATCATTCATAGCTTACACACACAGGACTATTCATAGATCATTACACCGAGTGATCTATTCTAAGAGACATTACCACAAGGACTATTCATAGAGCATTAACACACAGAGTGATTATTCTAAGAGACTTACACCAGAGTGACTATTCTAAAAATTACACACAGACATTATTCTATAATTCATTACACACAGAGTGATCTAATTCTAAGAGTCAATAACAAAGTGATCTATTCTAAGAGTCATTACACACAGAGTGACATTCTATAAGACATTACACACAGAGTGACTTTCTAAAGAGTCATTACACCAGATTACTATTCTACAAGACATTACACACAAGTACTATTCTATAGAGTCATTACACACAAAAATATCTATTCTATAAGACATTACACACAGAGTATCTTTCATAAACCATTACTGTTTGAATGGGTTTGGATAGTTCGAGCAGAGGTCCCTCTGGTGGTTACAAGCGGCATTGAAATTGGAGGACTGGGACAGGTTTACTGCTGGTCTTATAAAGGGAGTCATTTTCCCATCAGGGTTGCCGGTGATCAATTGTTCTGGTCTGAATCCTTCATTCCATTTCCCTTGAGCCTCGTGTCGGTCGCATCCCTGCTTACGATAAACTTTTGCTTCTTTGTTTTTGGCAAATTTTTTCATTTTTGTACTGCCTTTTTTGGGGGGCCTTCAGGTCCCCCCGGGGGCCTGCCTCTCGTTTGTTCACCACTGATTTTGTTCTTTTGCTTTTTTCCATTTTTTCAGTGGCGCTGTTTTGATTTTTGTTAACCAGGAACTAATTTATGGAAAGGTCTTTTGATCTCAGTATTTTGAAATTGTAAGTTGGCTTTTCAGGGTTTTCTGGGATTGCATAATACCCTTCCTACCTTTTCTATTTGATAGTTTTGGGCCCCAGCGTTTTGCTCAACAAATTTTTTTTTGGCAGTATTTCCCTTTCTAACCGCCATTACATGTTTTTGGGGGCTTTCTATTATCTTTGGGGTTCTGCCCGGGGGGAGATATTTCCCTTTTTGTCTTTAGGTGTATTTTCTCAGCTGTACGAGGCGTCCGGACCAACGAGGAACGCTCCCACGGCGCCTCTATTGTGGTGGTAGTCAGGGTACTGCAACTCAAGATTCCAACCTCTTGTATTGCCTTTTTTACCTGCTCTCCTCACTACCGAAACAAACATACACCGGCCTAAAAAATAGAAAATAAATGGACCACAGAAGGGAAAAATATTGGAAAGAAAAAAGGTTGTCAAGTTCAAGATATTTTTCTGTTTGTTGATTTTTTTATTTTTTTTTCCCTCTGTATCTCGGGGCTGGGAGGATCTTTTCCCCAAGGAGTTTGCCATTGTCTGGCCGGTGGCAGCTTGCCACTGAGGTTCAGAGTTTGCTGCAATCTTGAAGGTTGCCCTGTTTGGAACCTAGGTTCCCAGCCAATTTGTTTTTTGGGGACGACTAAGTTTCAGAATTTCAAAAATAATTGTAAATTGTTTTTTGCCTTAAAACTAAGTCCCAGAAAACGCAGCGCAGCAGGTTCAAATTATCTCTCCCTCCCCTGCGGCGTCCTCAGGATGGGCTTTTTCCCGATACCTGGGATCCTGTTTTGAGTGATGTTGAAGCATTTTTTCGGCTTTGGGGTTATTTAAAATGAGCCTAATTCACTGATCAAGCTGAAAAAGCCTTGTGGCATTAAAAACAGGGGCTTGATGACGCGAGTTTACTGTCAAGATTCCGAGGGGGCTCCTGACCAAAGGAATGAGACGCTTTGGGCGGCCCTTTCCGGAAGGGTCTGTCAGATAATTTAAAGGAAGTTTGGGATTCCCTTCCCCCTCGGTCCAAATGATTCATTCATTACGATTCAAATTGACAGACGTTTGCGTGGCGGAGAATAGCGTGGAATGGGTTGCCTTAACCTGCTTCTGAACCCATGCAGTGTGATAGAGTGGGTCTTTGGGGGACAGCGTCATAGTTTCGAAAGCGCAATGGGTTTGTTTCTACTGTGGTGATGCCCTCATGCTATTTCAGCTGCCCAACGGGGAAGAACTTTTGCACGTCAGTTGTTTTGGGTAGTTTCAGACTAATTTTTATTAACTGCACCGAACTCTCTTCCCCATTTTCTGCCAGGCTTTCGTTGATTCTGGAGCAGCATTAAACCTGATGGATTATATTTTTGCTAAAGGTTGTGGGTTTCCCTTATACCCCTCAAACCTATTCCCCTCGGGGATCGATTTAAACCCCCTTTGGCTGAAAAAACCTCATTCCTACTCAGGTGAAATGAGGGTTGAACCGATCACAGGGACTCAAATTTTTGGTTCTTATAATCTGCATGACATTATCGTCTGGGTTTCCCTTGGTTACAGTCCATAATCCTTGTTTTGGATTGGAAATCTGTGCTGTAACCAGTTGGGGCGCCAAGGTTAATACCAACCACCTCCTGTTTTTTCGCCTCCCCCCAAGCTAGGAAAGTTCCCTTTTGTTTATTTTTTCTGATTTTGTTTAACGAAAGTAAATCTGCATCCTTGCCCCCCATAGGAGCATGACTGGTAGAAATTAGTGCCGGGTAGAATTCCCAAAGTCGCCTTTTTTAACTTGTCTGTACCTGAACATGACGCTAGCGGTCTTTATAAGGAATCATTGGAGAGGGGGTCAAAGACCATCCCTTCACCCTTAGGTCCCGGGGTTTTTTCTTGGTGGCCAAAAAAGATGGTTCATTAAGGCCGTGTATGATTACGCTCTTGAACAATATTACTGTGAAATATCAATACCCGTTACCCTTGATTTCGACCTTTTTCCAGGGGGGAAAAATGCTACTTGGTTTACCAAGCTTGACCTAGGGGGCGTAAACCTATTCCATTAACCGGGGGATGAATGGAAACGGCATTCAAAACCCCGAGGCATTTTGAGTACCATGTGCCCTTTGGGCCACTATGCCCTTCCGTCTTCCATCCTTCAAAAGACATTTTCAGGTTTTGGATAAATTTCGATTGTTTATTTGGAGATACTTGATTTTTTCAATGACTGGGACTCCATTGAAACATGCGAACTGTAATTCCAATTTTTAGAGAGAATCTCGTATGTAAGGATCAAAGTGTCTTTTTGGCGAACAAGACTCATTTCGGGATTCATTTTGTCCCCATCTGTTATTGAAATGGACCCCAAGTTCAGGCCACTTGATTGGGTCCAACCTACTTCATTAAAGGCTCTTCAAGTTTTTTGGGTTTTGGGCCCAAAATTTTTAAACGTAAATTATTGGTAATTTCTCGGTTATTGTTAAACCTAACTGATTTGACCAGAAAGGGTTCGATGTGGAATTGGCCTCCTGAGGCAGTCTCTGCATTTCAGGAACTAAGCAAGATTCACTCTGCCCTTCTAACCGGGCACCCGATTGTTTTCTCTGCATTTCAGGGGGAGGTTGAGCCCGAAATTGGGGCAGGTGCCGTTTTGTCCCAAAAAGACCAGAGACCCTAAAAGAACCCTTGGGCCTTTTTCTCTCAAAATTTCCCTACTGAACGTAAAATGGACGTGGGTAACGGGAGTTGTGGCCATGAAGTGGGCTTTGAAAAATGGAGACATTGGCTGGAGGGAGCCAAACACAGGTGGTGGTCCTAAAAGGACCATAAAATCGGTCTATCGGAACGCCAAGCGACTCAATCCTAGACAGGCCAGGTGGGCCTGTTTTTTTTACACGTTTTAATTTTGGGTTCCTTTTCTTTCGGGGCACTAAGAAGTTAAGGCGGATGCCCCCGAGGATTTCCTTGCGACTTTCCCCGAGTTATCTGACCTTCTGTTATTTTGAAAAGGGTTTTCTTTCCGCCATCCGGCCCAATTTGAACTGCCGAGGGGTTCAGGGAAAGGCCCAGCGCTGCCCTATTGGAAAATTGTTGTCCCGGACCAATGGAAAAAGAGTTGAGTCTGAGATTCATTGTTCCCATTGGCGGCATCCCCCCAATTTTTGACCAGAGATTGTTAGTCGGTCCTTTGGGGCCTACCTTGTCTCGTGATTCAGGAATTTGTGAAGTCCCGGGACTTGCTCTCGCCCAAGCCTTGCCTCGCCAGTGGTTTGTTGATGCCATTGCCTTGCCCAAGAGACCATGGACCCATATCTCAGGATTTCATTTCCGATCTTCCTTTTCTCAGAGAAGACCACCATCTGGGTAATTGTGATAGGTTTTCCAAAATATACATCTTGGCCATTACCTAAGTTGCCTTCCCCCTATTGGTGCCGTTGTTCCTTCAGCACTGGTTTCGTTTAACGGCATTCCCCGAGAAATTGTTCGCGAGGAGCCAGTTTTGTTTCCAGATTTTTGGAGGACTTTTTGTTCTAAACTGGGTTCAATTGTCTTTCTCCTCGGCATTTCCCCAACCAATGGTCAAACTGAGAGAACAAACCAACATTGGGACTTATCAAGAGCTTTGTGCTGCTGATCAGGATGACTGGTCCTTTTTTGCCTTTGGCGGGGTTTCTCTTAAAAATGGCTACTCTGCCACTTTGATTCTCCGTTTTTCTGTAATTCTGGGTTTCAACCCCGATTTTCTTCAGGACAGACGGAGGCTTCTTCGTCCAGGTTTGACCTGTTTGTGACGTACAACAGATTTGGGACCAGAGTGGAGAGGTTGTCCCTCCCGGAAGAAGGCCCAGCTTTGCTAACCGGCATAGGACTGAGGCCTCGTTTGAAGGGGGACTTGGTCTGGTTGTCCCCAAAGAAAATTCCTATAGAGTACACTCCAAATTTAAGCCAGGTTTCATTGGACCTTATAAGATCAGGAGATTATTAACCTTTTCTTTTCTTTTTCTTCTTCCGGGACATTTAAGACCTAACGTGTTCCACAAGTCCTTTGTTGAAGAGGTTTGTTGAGCCAGTGGTTCCTGCTGCTCCTCCTGACCCTGTTTTGGTTGAGGGCAATCTGGATAGTGGTTGAAAAAATATTGGATTCCTTTTCTAGACGGAAACCCAGTATTTGGTTAAATGGAGAGGTTATGGCAGGAAACAATTCTTGGGTGTTTGCTTTCGGACACCATCTAGAGCTTATCCGTGCTATCATAGAACTCATCCGACGGCCTGGTTGCTCAGGTGAGGTTCGTGACCCCTCCCAAGGGGGGGGTACTGTTGTGAATGGGTTGAGATGATTCCTGACAGACTCCCCCCTGGTGGTTACAAGCGGTGCTAGTGAAATTTTAGGACGGGAATCGGTTTACTGACGGTCTATATAAGGATCATTTTCCCACAGGTTGCCGGTGACAATTGTTCGGTCTAACCTTCATTCCATTTTCCTTGTAGCCTGCTGTGTCGGTCGCATTCTTCTACAATAAAAACTTTTGCTTCTTTTTGTTTGTGTATATTTTTGCTTTTTTTGTACGCACTTTTGGGGGCCTTCAGGGTCCCCCCGGGGCTTTCTGCCCTCTCATTTAGTTCAGCCACTATTTTGTTTTTTTTCTTTTTTCCATTTTTTCAGTGGCTGCTGTTTTTATTTTGTTACACCAAGAATAATTTTAGGGGAAGAGGTCGGTTACTCAGGTATTTTTGAAATTAGAGAGTTTTGGGCTTTTCAGGGTTTTCTGGGATTGCAGTAAGTACCCTCCTGCCTTTCTATTAGATAGTTTGGGCCCCAGCTTTCTCATACTATTTTCTTTCTGTGTCAGTATTTCCTCTTTCAACCGCCATTAATTTTTGGGGGGGTTTCTATTATCTTTGGGGTTCTGCCCGGGGCAATACTTTCCTGTTTCTGTCTTTAGGTGTAGTTAGTTTCTCAGGCTGTGCAGGCTCCTAGACCACGAGGAACCCCCCCTCCCCCGGCGCCTCTAGTTTTTGGGGGGTTATCAGGGTCGCCAATCTCAAGATTCCAATGCTCTGGTGTATTGCCTTTTTTACCTGCTCTCCCAGCACCAAACAAACCATTACCACAGAGGTCATTCTATGAACATTAACCCACAAGCGATCTTTCTATAAACTTACAAAAGCGATCTATTCAATAGACATTAACACAGAGTGTTCTTTCTTGATCATTACCACATAGTATCTAAACATAGAGTCATTACCCACAGTGAACTATTCATAGATCAGACCACAAGTGATCTTTCTATTGATCATTACACAGTTATCTATTCATAGATCATTACACAATGATCATTCTAAATCTTACACACAGAGGACTATTCATAAGCATTACACACAGTGATCTATTCTAATAGATCATTACACACAAGTGTCTAATTCTATAAGACAACCACAGAGTGTCATTCTAAAGATCATTACAAAGTGATCTATTCTATAGAACATTAAAACACAAGTGATCTATTCTAAGTCATTACACACAGAGTGATCATTCATAGATCTTACTAGAGTATCACCATAAAGGGCAACACCAGAGTATCTATTCTAAAGAACCTTACAACAAGTGATCATTCTATAAACATTACACACAGAGGATCATTCTTAGAGTCATTACACACAGAGGATCTATCTAAGAGCATTACACACGAGTGACTATTCTATAGAGTCATTACACACAGGTACTATTCAAAAGAACATTTTACACACAGAGGATCAAATTTAAAGTCATTACACAGAGTGACATTCTATAAGACATTACACCAAGTGATCTATTCTATAAACTTCACACAACGACTATTCTTAAGTCATTAACACAGAGGACAATTCTATAGATCATTACACAAGTGATCTATTCAAAAGTCATTACACACAAGTGACTATTCAATAAACATTACACCGATGACTAATCTATAATCATTACACCAGAGTGATTATTCTTAGAGACATTAACACAGAGTGATCTATTCTATAGAGTCATTAACACAGAGTGACATTCAATAGAACATTACACACAGGTGACTATTCTAAGAACCATTACAAGAGATGATCTATTATAGAGACTTACACACAAGTGATCATTCTTAGATCATTACACCAGAGGATCTATTCTAAAAGCAACACACAGATGTCTATTCTATAAGTCATTACCAAGAGGATCATTCATAAGTCATTACACACAGATGATCTTTAAATCTTACACACAGTGATCATTCAAATTACACACAGATGATCATTCATTGATCATTACACAGAGGTCTATTCTATAGAGTCATTACACACAGTGACTATCTATAATCATACACACAATGTCTATTCTAAGAGTCAAACACACAGAGGGTCTATTCTATAAGTCATACACACAAGGATCTATTTATAGAGTCATTACCACAGTGACTATTTCTAGAGTCATTACACACAGAGGATCTATTCTATTGAGCATAACGAGTACTATTCTATAGAGTCATTTACACGAGTATCATTCAATAGCATTACACACGAGGATCTATTCAAGAGCATTACACACAAGGATCTATCTAAAGCCATTACATACAGAGTGATCATTCTAAGAGTCATTACACACAGGATCAATTCTATAGAGTCATTACACACAGAGGGATCTAATTCTATAGAGTCATTCAACAAGGGTGACTATTCTATACATTACACACAGAGGATTGTGATAAAACTGCCACGGTCCCGCCCACACGGTACTCGGGTATCACGGCTTTGATCCCTCCGTGCCGCAAAGTACAAAAACGGCCGCCGCACGGTACCGGGGTATCACGGCTTGTGAACCCTCCCCTGCCCAAATGTGACAAAAACCGCACACACACGACACTCGCCGCCGACCCATTAAACGCATGGATTATAATTATCCCACTCCCTTAGAACTTGCAGCCCTGGCGCCCCCCTTACCCTCAGGTCGTCGGGAACTGCACCAGGATAAAATCGCCAGACGGGTCCTTGGATGGGGCGGCTATTGGGCACGCTGCAGTGAGGGAATTAAAATTATTCCGGGCCGCCCAGGCAATACCCTT
>JARQOD010007952.1:0-37467 GCA_033576555.1 Oophaga sylvatica
TTTAAATGGAAATTACCAGAGTAAGATAGTAGACCGTCAGCTTGAGGATTAAATATAATCACTGCTAGGCTGTAATGAGAATGTATAGAGTCAAATTGGCTCACAATAGAGTATATGTGTATCCACTTATGGCTAAGGATATTTACCATAAGTGCAGGAAAGACTTGCCAGCTATGGTGCTTGTCAGCTAGAGATAGGCAGTAACTGTAGAGCACATTAATACAGGGTAAATGGTGTGGAAATGCCGGTGGTATAACTTATCTTAGGTGATGGGAGCTCCATCCGTGTTGGTAGCCCGTAGTATGGTCCAGAGCATTGGTGGCTCAATGTAGAAGCTGGCACATCTGTGCCTGAGCGTGTGGGGACTGTGGTGAACTCACAGCAGCGCTATAAGAAGCGCTTGCTGATCGCATTGCCGGATGTTGAGTCACACGCCGGCGCATGGCAGAAGGGATTGATAGTGACGTGAGACGCCCACTGAGCATAGAATCGGTAGTGGCCAGTCAGCGCTTGCGAGTGAGTGCTAGAGGATGTGCGCTGCGCGGTGAGTGCTAGAGGATGTGGCACTCACTGGGTAAAGGCACTGTAAGTTGGTGAAGCTCTAGCTGTTCCTGTCAGTGAAAATTGTGGCGGTCAAAATAAATGTAGTGACAAAACGGGGAATGAGTAAAATGGGGGGAAAAAAGAACATGATAGCGGTGTAAAGGAACAAAAACAATGGATAATAATGTACAATTGATGGACAGTAAAATAAATACCAAGATGCAAGTGGACAGATAGTAGGGAATCATAAAATTAACAAAAAAGGATAAAAATAACAAAAAAAGGAGGAACATTAAATAATGGATAATCATGGTATAATTGAATGATCGTTAAAATAAAAAATGCAGTAAATAGATGGTGAAAGAAATACATAAAATTAACATTAATGGTAAAAGTCCAAACAAAAATAAATAGGAAAATCATAAACATAAATAAAACATAAAAATAATGGTAGGGTCCAAACGAAGATGATAAATAATAGTAATGAGGGGCTGATACGGGAGTATGGGTCTTACCATCTCAACTGTAGTGTAAGGCCAAACTTATGAGCACCTACGGATGTTCTAGGGGGAGAGAAGGAAATAGGTTAGCCAGTCCATTCCCTGTTAAGACCTTTGGGGTACAAGTATTAGGGTGTATATCCAGTATGTCTCACGTTGTTGAGTAATTTAATGTGGTTACCACCTCGTCTGGGTCTGGGGACGCTTTCTATGACTTGGAACTAAGTTGGGCTACGTTGTGTTTAGCCTCCTTAAAATGGGCTGGCAGAGGTAGCCAAGTTTTTTCGCACCGGATAGTCGATTATGACTAGAAATCCGGTCCCTAACGGCCTGAGTGGTCTCACCAACATATAGCAGGCCGCAGGGACATTTGATAATGTACACAACGTATCGAGATTCACATGTGAAAAAGTCCCTGATGGGGAAGAATTTCCAGTACGGGGGTGTACACTTCGTTGCCTTTAATGATGTTCGAACAACTCATGCGTTCAGGCAAGGGAATGTACCTGTTCTTTTTTGTCCGTTAGGGTACTAGTGGTAGATTGTCTAAAGGGTCCCAGGTCAGCTCTAACTACCTTGTCCGGAATTGTTGGTCGTCTTGTAGGTCTATACACAGTTGGTTGAATCTCTATCTATGTTGGCTTCCTGCAGGCTGAGGGACACCGCTCGAATGCCTTTCTCATGTGTGATGGAGTTGTAAAGCTGTTTACGTCCATTGTGCATAAAATGCTGTCGGAGAGGATGTTATTAATGGCACGTATTTTCGTGAGAAATCATTGTATCCAAAATAAATGATTTGGTTGCAGGGCATGTGGTGTTAGAAGTTTGTCAAGGAAAATAGATAGAGGATTCAAGATTGAGTCGTGGATGCTACAATCGGGCGTCCCGGTAGTTTGTGGAGATTTTTATGTATCTTAGGGAAGAATGGTATAAAATAGGGGTGACAGGATGGTGGTTAGTCAAGAACGTTTTAGTTTTGTTATCAATGGTACCCCGTTCCAGGTTAGTTGTCTAAAACTAGGTTGATTTTATGGCGTATGGAGCTGGTTGGGTCCCTGTCGACTTTCTTATAGGTTGTGGTGTCACTGAGTTGTCTCGTGATTTCAGAAATGTAGTAGCTTCTGTTCATGACTACAGTGGCCCCACCTTTGTCCGCAGGTTTTAATAACAATATTTTTATTGTTTTTAAGTGAGTCTAAGGCCTGTTTTTCAAGGGGGTTAAGGTTTGTGGCGGACAGGGAGGAGACCAAGTTGTTGATCATGTAAGGTTTGCCTAATGTCCCTGTCTAGTAGTTCGACAAGGTCTCAACTGCTATGGTTAGTTTTAGGCGGCTGAAACTGCTGGGATTACGTAGCCCAGCTTGTCAATTGAGATATTTGGTCCACTGTTGCTGTCAGGTATTAGTGCCGGCGAGGTTGAGATTGGAGTGTTGTTCCCTGCAAGTGTACTTTGAGTCTGATGTTTCGGTAGAAACGGTGGAGGTCTTTCTCTAGTTGGAAGGATCCCATTATGGGGTGGGACAAATGACGACCCATATTTAGAACCTTAAATTCGAGAGGGGAGAGGGAATAATGGAAATGTTAACGACTAAGTTTGGATCCTACCTGGGATCTGAGGATCATCTGGCGGTCCGCTTCTTTTCTTCCTTGACCTCCTTGTTGTCGTGTAGTTTGTCCTAAAAAAAGCCGGTCTTGTGTTTGGGGCACCGCCAGTTTCGCTGCCAGAGCCGCGGAGGAAACCCCCTCAGGTGAGGAGCCCCCGGATTGATAGTAGCCCCTTGTTGGCGGGGAATCTTGGGCGTTGTCTCCGAGCTGGTGGGTCCTCCTATGTAGACCTTGTTGGAAAAATAGTCCTCGGTTGTCTCTCTGGAACTTGGCCCGTTTTCTTCCTCCAATGTTTTTTGATGGGTCACTAGATGGAATCAACTTTATTCTGAGGGTTGTGTACTCAGAGGGGCTCAAAGTAGCTGTCCAGTTGTGATTCAATAGTTAGAATTTTCTCTTTGTCTCCTTGATGGCTTCCTGGAGGTGTTCTATGGTGAGTAAAATAAGATCCAAGGGGCACTTGTTGAGAATTTTCTGGAAAGTTCACAATTTTTTCGTTGTCGGCGAACAGTGTAGGGCGTAGATGGCCTGCGTAGGCCCCGAGGGATTTTTCCTTGCCTGTGATATTCCCCCAGGTGGCACAATGTAGGTCGTAGGAAATAAGTTTTTTCTTTTCCTTTTCCCAGTCCCGCGTCTTCACGTCTTGCTGGGAAGTGTTAGAAATCGGTTTTACTTCTTATTCTTGACAAGATCGTAGAACCAGAGGCTTCGTCATATGCATATGTGGCCGGTTGACATGGGTACGGACGGTGCACAAACCAAAAATAGGACAGTAGTTAGATACCTTTACCATAACACATGACATCAGTAATGTCACATTCCTTGATACCCGTGTCATCAAAAATATGGAGGGCTGCTTGAGCACTGATATCTACACCAAACCCACTGACGTAACAGTTTACTCCTATCCCAATAGCTGTCACCAAATCAATGAAGAACAGTTTGCTAGATCACAATTCAAAGGGTTTCCAGAATTGTATCCGATCCGCAGCTTAAGGGGGCCCAGAATCCAGGATATGGCCAATAAATTCAAGGTGCGCAATTACCCCCACTGACCTCCTCAGTGTGGAATCCAGGAGAGGATAGATGAAGTATATACCACTGACACCGCTATCAGTGTCCATGAAATCCACGCATCCCATTTGTACATAACCATCATCCATCCATGCGCAGAATACACAATCTTATTAGGAAACACTGGCCACCCTCACAGGCTTATCCTGCCATTCAAACTCTCAGTGACCCACCACTCATGTGCACAAGACGAGCCAACAATATCCGGGACAAGGTAGTTAGAGCTGACTGGGACCCTTTAGACAATTCTACCACTAGTACCCTAACTGGACAAAAAAGAACAGGTCATTCCTTGCCTGAACTGCATGAGTGTTCGAACATCATTAAAGGCAACGAAGTGGTACACCCCGTACTGGGAAATCCTTCCCCAAGGGACTTTTTCACATGTGAATCTCGATACGTTGTGTACATTATCAAATGTCCCTGCGGCCTGCTATATGTTGGTGAGACCACTCAGGCCGTTAGGGCCAAATTTTTCTAGTCATAAATCGACTATCCGGTGCGAAAAAAACTTGGCTACCTCTGCCAGCCCATTTTAAGGAGGCTAAACACAACGTTGCCCAACTTAGGTTCAAGTCATAGAAAGCGTCCCCAGACCAGACGAGGTGGTAACCACATTAAAATTACTCAAACAACGTGAGACTTACTGGATTACACCCTAGATAATTGTACCCCAAAGGTCTTAACAGGGAGATGGACTGGCTAACCTAATTTCCTTCTCTCCCCCTAGAACAATCCGTAGGTGTCTAAGTTTGGCCTTAAAATACATTTTGAGATGGTAAGACCCATACTCCCGTATCATGCCCCTCATTACTATTTTATCATCTTCGTTTGGACTCCTACCATTATTTTTATGTTTTATTTTTTGTTTATGATCTTCCTATTTATTTTTGTTTGGACTTTTACCATTAATGTTAATTTTATGATTTCTTTCACCATCTATTTACTTGCATTTTTTTTTTACCGATCATTCAATTATACCATGATTATCCATTATTTATGTTCCTCCTTTTTTGTTATTTTTATCCTTTTTGTTAATTTTATGATTTCCCTACTATCTGTCCACTTGCATCTTGTATTTTTTTACTGTCCATTCATTGTATCATTATTATCCATTTTTTTTTTGTTCCTTTACACCGCTTATTTTTTTTTTTTCCCCCATTTTACTCATTCCCGTTTTGTCACTACATTTATTTTGACCGCCACAATTTTCACTGACAGGACAGCTAGAGCTTTCACCAACTTACAGTGCCTTTACCCCAGTGAGTGCCACATCCTCTAGCACTCACCGCGCAAAACGCACATCCTCTAGCATCACTGCGCAAGCGCTGACTGGCCACTACCGATTCTATGCTCAGTGGGGTCTCACGTCACTATCAATCCCTTCTGCGCATGCGCCGGCGTGTGACGTCACATCCGGCAATGCGATCAGCAAGCGCTTCTTATAGCGCTGCTGTGAGTTCAACCACAGTCCCCACACGCTCAGGCACAGATGTGCCAGCTTCTACATTGAGCCACCATGCTCTGGACTGACTACCGGCTACCAACACGGATGTGAGCTCCACCACCAAAGATAAGTTATACCACCGGCATTTCCACACCATTTACCCTGTATTAATGTGCTCTACAGTTATGCCTATCTCTTATGCTGACAAGCACCATAGCTGGCAAGTCTTTCCTGCACATTATGGTAAATATCCCTTTGCCATTAAGTGGATACACATATACTCTATTGTGAGCCAATTGACTCTATATATTCTCATTACAGCCTAGCAGTGATTATATTTAACTCCTCAGCTGACGGTCTACTATCTTACTCCTGGTAATTACCATTTAAATACATACATGTATACCCATGTGAACAAATAAATTATGTTATCTTTACCTCTCCTAAGCGGTGTTATCTATAAGACCCAGACCTATACAATTGATCCTGATCCCGTCCCCTAGAGGATCACACTACAAGCATGTGTTTACATGCGTTTATTGTTCTAAAGGTATCATACCACTTTTCACTATAGATCATGTGTATAAGATATTCTATTCTGGGTCTCCATTACTCACTCTATTCCGATTTATTCCAGTAACTCTTACAAGGATCTCATTCCTCTTCTCCGGACTTATCCTATGCTAGGATGTCCAGAATACTTCCTTTATATCAACACAATAAAGGGTAGGTGTTCAACGAATAATTGTTTGCATTTTTCCTGGGTTCTGATATCTCAATGTAGAATTCTTCTCCTTACCTAGCCCCCTCCTATGTCTTGCAACCTACTGAACCAAATGCTATTTAAATTACAATCCATATACCATGACATGGTTACGTATTATCCTATAATGTAAATATATGTAAATATTTGTAAATATTTCCTGTATATTCTTGTCTTGTACTATAATGTTCACTCTCTGTCTTTCACAGCGATTTTGTGATCAAGGCCCAGTGGAGGCCGAAACGTCAAAAATTACTTATCGCTTTCGCCTATACGTTCAATAAATATCCACTTTAAGCATCAAACTTTTCTTACGAGTGCAGTTGTTTATGAACTCTACTTGTATCAGACAGTGGACAGCCTCTGATGGGTAATGGCGATGTTATACTGCACGTCAATAAAGTCTGCGGCTGCAATCATGCATTTTTTGCTTGTACAGTGTTGAAGAGGGTAAAAGCATGTCTGGTTGCGCAAGGCTTTATCCGTCAACACTACCTTCCTACTGTCACGCGTAGGGTAGGGTAGCGTGTGTCAATTAGATGACTCTATAAAATGTGACGTTACGCAGCGTTATTGCGCCCTAGGACGCCAAAAATACGACAGCAGTAATCATTTACTGTCTAATACTCCACCTATGACCAACAAAAAAAGACCGTTCCCTCTTTAACAATCTACAAGACTAACAAGCATAATGGTTGACGCTGACTTTATTGAGGTACAGTATTACATCGACATTGTCCATGAGTAACTATGCACTGTGATACCTATATACCATTATTAATTTATATCTGTTGTGGTTGTTTCAACAGCACTTGCAGGTATAACTACCTATTGTCAGTATGCATGATGCACTTTCTAGATGTAATCATTTATTATTGCACATTATTACCAGGTTTAGATGCTGGCCATTTCATATATGGTGTGTGAAGTTACAGTTGGCATCAGTATGTGTATTTTATAGTGTCTGTCATAAAGAAAACTCGTGATGATGATGATGAGGATTTTATGATTCGTACATCCATTGACTGCATTATATTACAGGTACAGATAAAGTTCCTTAAAAAGCATTAATTGATAAGTATGAAATGTACTTTTATGCATTAATTTCAAAAGTGAAGACTATGTTTTAGTTTTTGTTACGATTTGTAATAGACATGTGCAGATATGCGCTGTGATGACAATTATTATTTGTCCATATTTGTAATAAAAATTTATCATTCTAGGCCTGGAAAACTTCACAATTTCCTGTTTTAAGCATAACAATCAGGGTGACGGCTCTTCCCTATTTGGAGCATGTTCGACATGGGTTTTTCTGTGCATGTGTAGGGAACAGGAGACTTCTTGCCGGACACACAGCAGGGGAACAGCTGGCGTTACTGAACCCCACTAACACTATAGCTTGTGTATTGGTCTGTGGACACGACACTTCTGAGCAGCAACTGGCAGTGTTGTAGCCCAGGGAGTAGAGTTCAGGTGGTAGAAAGATGAACATAACAGGAGACATGGATAACGTTGCGAACCAGTTATTTAATCTGAAAACGGACAGACAAATTCTGGCGAGATCCATGCCTTGTTCATTTTCAGAAAAGTAAGCCGGTCTACATTATCGGAGGATAGTCGCATGCGACGGTCTGTTAGTACACCACCTGCAGACTAAAGACGCACTCCGATAATACACTGGCAGCAGGGCAAGCCAGCACCTCCAATGCATACTGGCTAAGCTCTGGCCATGTATCCAGCTTAGAGACCCAAAACTTGAATGGGGAAGAGCCATCTGGGAGTACACTGAGAGGGAAAGACATGTAGTCTGTCACCATCTTACGGAAACGTTGCCTCCTGCTGACTGGAGCCGTCTCGGATGGTGTAGACATTTGTGGCGCTGCCACAAAACTTCGCCACATTTGGAACATACTGGTCTTGCCCTGTGCAGAGGCGCTGCTTGTGCTCCCTCTTGTTGCAGAGCTGTCTCCACTGCCTCGACGCACAGAGCTGCTTTGTAAAGCAGTAGCAGCAGCAGTGCTCTCGGCTGAAATGGAGAACATTATGGATTGCACCAGTGTGTCTTGGTACTCCCGCATTTTACGCTCCCGGTTCAACGGTGTGATGAGGCTTTGTAAGTTGTCCCGGTAGCGAGGGTCTAGGAGGGTGTACACCCAATAATCAGACGTGATGAGAATGTGGGCGATGCGGCGGTCGTTTCTCAGGCACTGCAGCATGAAATCAACCATGTGCTGCAGACTCCCAACTGGCCAAGAAACGCTGTCCCCTGCAAGAGGCGTCATCTCTGCCTGCTCTGCATCACCCCACCCTCGCTCTACATACTGACTAGAGCGTTGTGTACCTCCCTCTGGAGCGATGTCTTCCTCCTCCATTGACTCCTCCTCATCCTCCTCAC
The DNA here is from genome assembly GCA_033576555.1 of Oophaga sylvatica. NCBI lineage: Eukaryota > Metazoa > Chordata > Amphibia > Anura > Dendrobatidae > Oophaga > Oophaga sylvatica. The sequence goes on from JARQOD010007952.1 coordinate 8,328, forward strand.
AAAGTGAGCCCTGCCCAGCCCTTTGTGAGGAACCACGTTGCGCTGACTGTCCAGAAGGTGATGGAATTTGTGACTCCTCATCCTCCACCTCTTCCAAAACCTCATCCCTTATTGCTTGCAGTGTTTTTTGAAGCAGGCAGATAAGGGGGACAGTCAGGCTGACTAGTGCATCATCTGCACTCGCCATCCGCGTTGACTCATCAAACGCACGCAAAACGTGGCAGATGTCCTTCATAGAGGCCCACTCAGTAGTGGTGAAGTGTGAACGGCGCAAATTGCGAGTTGATTGCGCCTGATGCAGCTGATACTCCATTACTGCTGGCTGCTGCTCACACAACCGCTCCAACATATGTAACGTGGAATTCCACCTGGTGGGTACGTCACATATGATGCGATGTTCAGGAAGGCGAAATCTGCGTTGCAGAGCTGCAATGCGCGATCTGGCCATGCTGGAACGTCGCAAGTGAGCGCACTCTAGGCGGACCTTGTGCAGCAGTGCATCAAGATCCGGATAGTCCCTCAAAAAACTCTGCACGACCAAGTTGAGCACATGTGCCAGACATGGTATGTGAGTGAGGTTGCCAAGGCCAGAGCTGCCACCAGATTTCGGCCATTGTCACACACTACCAAGCCTGGCTGGAGATTCGCTGGCAAAAACCACACGTCGCTCTCCTGCTTGATGGCATTCCAGAGCTCCTGCGCTGTGTGGCTTCGATTCCCCATGGAAATTAATTTCAGGACGGCCTGTTGACGTTTGGCCACGGCTGTGCTCATATTGGTCGCATCAGGTAAGCGTTCACGGGTCCATGTGGAGGTAGACTGTGACGGCTCCTGCAGCGATGATTCTGAGGAACTGGAGTAGGAGGAGGAGTCAATGTGGACAGACTTGATTCCTGCAATCCTTGGAGTTGGCAGAACACGTACAGCGCCACTCGCAAGATCTGTACCCGGCTCCACAACATTGACCCAATGGGCAGTGAGGGAAAGGTATCATCCCTGGCCATGGGTACTGGTCCACGCATCGGTGGTCAGGTGGACCTTGCTACTGACGGCGTTTAGTAGCGCATGTTTAATTTTTCCCTCAACATGCTTTTGCAGACCAGGGACGGCTTGCCTGCTGAAATAAAATCGGCTGGGCACATTGTATTGTGGGACTGCCAATGCCATTAAGTTACGGAAACTGTCAGTCTCCACCAGCCTGAATGACAGCATTTCAAGGGACAGGAGTTTTGCAATGCCAGCATTCAGAGCCTGTGCTCGTGGATGGTTTGCCGAGTATGGCCGTCTTTTATCCCATGCCTGTGCTACCGATGGCTGTTTTGTGGCCTGGGAGTGTGAGGATGACAGGGAACTTGCAGCTGTGGGTGGAATAACACTGGGTCTCTGGACAACAGTAACAGAGGTTCTTCCATGGAGATCCTGTGAGGAAGCCGAACCAGCTGTGTGTGAGCTGGAGGAAGAGGCTCCAACACGAGCTGAAGATGTAGGTGCTGCTGTAGGTTGGCCTACATCTCCAGTGTGTCTTTGTAACTCAACCACGTGCTTTGACCGCACGTTTCCACATATTTGTGGTATTAAGGTTACTGACACTTTTACCTCTTTTTACTTTTTGATTACACAGCTTGCATTTGACATAGCAAATATCATCTGCAAGTGTGTCAAAAAAGGACCACGCAGTGCAAGTCCTGGGAGCGCCCGTTTTGGCTGTTGGAAGAGAACTGCTACGAACGGGTGCCAAACTGGAGGCTACAGGCAACCGAGTCTGCAGCCTACCTCTCCCTACTGTTTGGACCGTTGGGGCAATCTCTTCCTCAGAGCTGCTACCACCACCTTCCTGTTCCTCACGCCATGTTGGGTCTTGGACCTCATCATCTCCACTACCCTCTTCCAAAACCTGCTGCTGTTGGGTGGTCTGGCCAGCACCATGCTCAACAGAAACTGGCACCTGAGTCTCATCATCATCAGATGCGTTCTGCGGTGTGCTGACCATCGGCACTGGCTCACCCGCCTCTTCACATTCAGAGAGACACAGCTGTTGCGCATCACTGCATACTGCCTCTTCTTCACATTCCAAAATGCTGCTTGGCTGGGCCCCTGTTTGCAAGCCAACAGATTCTGAGAACAGAAGCAGAGACTCAGCTGGCTCCAGTTCAGAACTCTCTGACTGCCTGGGTAATTTGGCAGGCGGTGAAGAGAAAGATGGTTGTTCAACAGTGCTGTGGTCCTGAGAGGAGGTGGAAGCAATTGAAGTTGATGCATTAGCTGCCATCCAACCAACAACGGCTTCAATTTGTTCTTGCCGCAGCAGGGGGGTACGCTGAGCTCCTACAAAAGTGCGCATAAAGGAACGCTCACGGGGAAAACTGGTGGATGCTGCGTCACTGGGTGCGGCAGCAGCCACAGAATCCCCACGTCCTCTCCCTGCTGAAACTCCACGGCCACGACCACGTGCCTTACTCCCTGCCTTCTTCATCTTGGTAGATTGATAAAGAAAGTCAGAAAAGTTATAAGGCCTAAGTGTGGTTATTCCTCAGAGACTGCAGTGAACACTGCAGACAACTGTTCAGTAGCTGTGAAAGGCCCCTTTGTGTACTTCTATAGTGTTTGCAACCAATGTATTGTATACGGATGGAAGCGCGTCACACTAATAGATTAGATTTTTTTCAAATATAATGGAGCAGCACCAATTAGAGAAAAATGTGAAGGATGAGGCAGTGACACACGCTCAGCAGACTACAACCAGCAGTGGTTGAAGAATTAACTGGAGCGTAATATGCACTCAAAAAATGAAAAGCTCACAGACTACAGTGAACACTGCAGACAACTGTTCAGTAGCTGTGAAAGGCCCCTTTGTGTACTTCTATAGTGTTTGCAACCAATGTATTGTATACGGATGGAAGCGCGTCACACTAATGGATTAGATTTTTTTTCAAATATAATGGAGCAGCACCAATTAGAGAAAAATGTGAAGGATGAGGCAGTGACACACTCTCAGCAGACTACAACCAGCAGTGGTTGAAGAACTAACTGGAGCGTGATCTGCACTCAAAAAATCAAAACCTCACAGACTGCAGTGAACACTGAAACACAACTGTTCACTATCTGTGAAAGGCTCCTTTCTGTACTTCTATAGTGTTTGCAACCAATGTATTGTATACGGATGGAAGCGCGTCACACTAATAGATTAGATTTTTTTCAAATATAATGGAGCAGCACCAATTAGAGAAAAATGTGAAGGATGAGGCAGTGACACACGCTCAGCAGACTACAACCAGCAGTGGTTGAAGAACTAACTGGAGCGTGATCTGCACTCAAAAAATCAAACCTCACAGACTGCAGTGAACACTGAAACACAACTGTTCACTATCTGTGAAAGGCTCCTTTCTGTACTTCTATAGCGTTTGCAACCAATGTATTGTATACGGATGGAAGCGCGTCACACTAATGGATTAGATTTTTTTCAAATATAATGGAGCAGCACCAATTAGAGAAAAATGTGAAGGATGAGGCAGTGACACACGCTCAGCAGACTACAACCAGCAGTGGTTGAAGAACTAACTGGAGCGTGATCTGCACTCAAAAAATCAAAACCTCACAGACTGCAGTGAACACTGAAACACAACTGTTCACTATCTGTGAAAGGCTCCTTTCTGTACTTCTATAGTGTTTGCAACCAATGTATTGTATACGGATGGAAGCGCGTCACACTAATGGATTAGATTTTTTTCAAATATAATGGAGCAGCACCAATTAGAGAAAAATGTGAAGGATGAGGCAGTGACACACGCTCAGCAGACTACAACCAGCAGCGGTTGAAGAACTAACTGGAGCGTGATCTGCACTCAAAAAATCAAAACCTCACAGACTGCAGTGAACACTGAAACACAACTGTTCACTATCTGTGAAAGGCTCCTTTCTGTACTTCTATAGTGTTTGCAACCAATGTATTGTATACGGATGGAAGCGCGTCACACTAATAGATTAGATTTTTTTCAAATATAATGGAGCAGCACCAATTCCACAGAATAAAATAAAAAAAAGAGTCAGTGAGTGACACGTGCAGATGCCTATAAACAGCGGTGGATGCAGAGCAAACTGCAGCGTCACCTGCACTCTCACACACACCTTGCACAGAGCTGTTAAAACAACACTGCAAGGCAAAAGGAAGCTTTACACAGCGGTTGGTGCTAGCCTGCCTACAGCACAGTACACTAAATCGCAATCTCTAACTGTCCCTCAGAGTCAGCACAGCAGCGTTCTGTCCCTAATTGAGTTCACAGCACAGTGACGCTAAAATGGCGGCGGCGCCTTTTATAGTGCATTCTGACATCATTTCAGCAGCCAATCACAGCCATGCCATTAGTTAAGATGACCGCAGCATTACAGGATGTGCCCACACTTCATAAGATTCCTCATTGGCTGACTAAAATTACATTGCCTCTCAAAGAATTATGGGAACTTCCGATTCCGGTATACGATATTGGAAAAATATCGGAACTAAGTATCGGAATTCCGATACAGCGAATATCGGCCGATACCCGATACTTGCGGTATCGGAATGCTCAACACTACTCCCTACACATTTCTCTAAATCCCTGTTAGTTGATATACATAAATTGTTTGCATAATTTCAGTGGGGTCCTAAGAAACCTAGAAAAGCTCAACATATACTTACCCTCCCCCACAACAAAAGTGGAATAGACCTCTCTTTCCCTAATATTTTCCAACAATCCATACACCTCCAGAGAATCTTACGCAAAACTTGGATTCAAATAGAAGAAGACAATCTTACGGAATTAGGCCATCGCATATTAAAAATCCATTTACAACTACAACTCACAAGATTTGCTCTCTAGCGCATATTAGGAATTGCTGCTCCCCTTTTCTTTCCCCTCTTTTAAAAGTAATCTCTTCCTCTCACCATCACATTTCAAAATGTTACTCCCCATGGTGGCTAAGTAATTCCACTATGCTGGTACACAATTTGTTGGAAGGGGTTTCAATCCCTCCAAGTAAGATTTGGGGAGTTATTAACAATTGTAGCATTAAACCCACTCGACTATCATAAATTTATTCTTCATTTCCAATCTGTCCCTAAAACAATTGAATTTGGAAGACAACTAACACATTTTGAAACTCTAATGGCCCAGCTGAATCCACAAAGAAATATTGTGGCAATTTTGTATAAGCAAATTAATTCTTTATGTGAACCAAATAAACTGCCTTTTTTGTCCAAGTGGGAAACAGATTTAAACAGACCCTTTTCACCCCAGAACAAAATACTCCTTGCTTTAAGCGCTCCTCTAAATGTATACAAATGCAGGAACAAGGTTATAAAGTTTTGGTAAGATGGCACATTGCCCTTGCTATACTTATAAACTCAAAAAGAATTTGATCTCCAGTGCTGGAGATGTTCTTCAGATCTGGGCACATTCTTTAACCCCTTTGAGACCTTGCCCTTTTTCATTTTTGCGTTTTGTTTTTTCGCTCCACTTCTTCCCAGAGCCATAACTTTTTTATTTTTCAGTCAATATGGCCATATGAGGGCTTGTTTTTTGCAGGACGAGTTTGTACTTTTGAACAAAACCATTGGATTTATCATATTGTGTACTCAAAAATGGGAAAAAAATTCCAAGTGCGATGAAATTGCAAGAAAAGTGCAATTCCACTACGGTTTTTTTTGGATTTTTTTACAATGTTCACCAAATGCTAAAACTGACCTGCCATTATGATTCTCCAGGTCATTTTGAGTTCATAGACACTAAATATGTCTAGGTTTTTTTTTATTTAAGTCGTAAAAAAATCCAAAGTTTGTTAAAAAAAAATAAAAAAAATTGCGCCATTTTCCGAGACCCTTAGCGTCTCCATTTTTTGCGATCTTGGGTTGTGTGATGGCTTAATTTTTGAGCGCCATGCTGACATTTTTATTGATACCATTTTGGTGCAGATACAATCTATTGCATTTTAATGCAATGTCACAGCGACCAAAAAAACGTAATTCTAACATTTTGACTTTTTTTCTCGTTATGCCGTTTAGCAGGTTAATCCATTTTTTTGATAGATCGGGTGATTCTGAATGCAGCGATACCAAATATATGTATTTTTTATTGTTTTATTTTGAATGGGGCAAAAGGGGGGTGATTTAAACTTTTATATTTTTTATTTTTTTAAATTTTTTAAAAACTTTTTTTTACTTTTGGAATGCTTCAATAGTCTCCATGGGAGACTAGAAGCTGCCATAACCCGATCGGCTCTGCTACATACTGGTAATTATCAGATCAAATGTATATAGCAGAATTACTCACTTGCTATGAGCTCCAACCACCGGGCGGCACTCATAGCAATCCGGCACTGACAACTACAGAGGTCTCGACTCTCCAGGAGACCTCTAGTTGTCATGCCAACCCACCTGTGACCTTCGATCACGTGATGGGGTCAGCGGTAGGCGAATTTCCGGCCTAATGGCCGGAAGCGCGCGTTAAATGCCCCTGTGAGTTTGACAGCGGCATTTAACAAGTTAATAGCCGTGGGTGGATCGTGATTCCACCCGCGGATGTTCCGGGCACATGTCAGCTGTTCAAAGAACCGCCAGAGCCCATATGAAAGGGAGGGAAGCGACCTGTGCCGTACTAGTATGGTCGCAAAAGGAGTTAACATGTGATAGACTTGCTGAACAATTAAAACATATTGGCTGGAGATAATACATAATATAAATAAACTTCTTATAATACAATTAACTGCATCTGCAGAAATTTGCCTATTACAGCTCTTTCCAGTCTGGTTACCTTGGTGCAATGCACAATTCTAATCTTTTGCTTTTCTAGTATTGGCTCACTGAAGTAAGACTTAAAAGGGATCTCTCCTTTTGGTACATGCATCCCCCTTTTCTGGTAAATCTACATTTCAAGATAGTGGATTATGGACATTTTCTAGTTTCCCCATCTTCCTCACTTCTCCCCCACTCTCCGAATCAACTTGTTTCTCTCTTCTCTTTCTACATGTGTTCATCTTAAACAAATTGTCTGATGAGTTTTTGTTCAGAAATAATTTGTACATGTATCTCCACTTTTCCCATCAGATAATGTGTATGGGTTTAATACCTTTAACAGTCTAGTCCCTAAAAATCTTATGACTTGCTTTCATTGTTTTATAGTATGGATTTGTTATTTTCTAATATCTGGATGACATATAATCTATATTTATAATTTATAATTCTGTACCTATATGTTGTCTGTTACAAAACTGTTAATAAAAAGAAGTTTAAAAGAGAAAAGAACTCATGGCTGCCATTTTTTGGTACAAGGTTAGAGGAGGTTGGGTTTTTATAAAGCTGGGAGATTTGCATCATCTGGCCTTTCCTAACGATGATAGTGAACAAGCCACATAACCCTAATAGGCTGATTAACCCCTTCATGACCCAGCCTATTTTGACCTAAATGACCTGGCCATTTTTTGCAATTCTGACCAGTGTCCCTTTATGAGGTAATAACTCAGGAACGCTTCAACGGATCATAGCAATTCTGAGAATGTTTTTTCATGACATATTGGGCTTCATGTTAGTGGTAAATTTAGGTCGATAATTTTTGCGTTTATTTGTGAAAAAAATGGAACTTTGGCCAAAATTTTGAAAATTTAGCAATTTTCAAATTTTGAATTTTTATTCTGTTAAACCAGAGAGTTATGTGACACAAAATAGTTAATAAATAACATTTCCCACATGTCTACTTTACATCAGCACAATTTTGGGAACAAATTTTTTTTTTGTTAGGAAGTTATAAGGGTTAAAAGTTGACCAGCGATTTCTCATTTTTACAGCAAAATTTACAAAACCATTTTTTTTAGGGACCACCTCACATTTGAAGTCACTTTGAGGGGTCTATATGGCAGAAAATACCCAAAAGTGACACCATTATAAAAACTGCCCCTCAAGCTACTTAAAACTACATTCAAGAAGATTATTAACCCTTCAGGTGCTTCACAGGAACTAAAGCAACGTGGAAGGAAAAAATGGACATTTTAATTTTTCCAACAAAATTTTTCTTTTAGCATCAATTTTTTCATTTTTGCATGGGCAACAGGATAAAATGGACCCTAAAATTTGTTGGGCAATTTCTCCTGAGTACACAGATACCTCATATGTGGTCATAAACAACTGTTTGGGCGCACGGCAGGGCTCAGAAGGGAAGGAGCGCCATTTGACTTTTTGAATGGAAAATATGCTTGAATATTTAGCGGTTGCCATGTCGCATTTGGAGAGTCCCTGTGTGCCTAAACTTTGAAGCTTCGCCACAAGTGACCCCATTTTGGAAACTAGAACCCCAAGAAACTTTTCTAGATGCATAGTGAGCACTTTGAAACCCCAGGTCCTTCACAAATTGATCCGTAAAAAAAAGAAAGTACTTTTTTTTTCACAAAAATTTTCTTTTAGCCTCAGTTTTTTCATTTTCACATGGGCAACAGTATAAATTGGATCCTGAAATGTGTTGGGCAATTTCTCCTGAGTACACAGATACCTCATATGTGGTCATAAATCACTGTTTGGGCGCACGGCAGGGCTCAGAAGGGAAGGAGCGCCATTTGACTTTTTGAATGGAAAATTAGCTCCAATCGTTAGCGGACACCATGTCATGTTTGGAGAGCCCCTGTATGCCTAAACTTTGGAGCTCCCCCACAAATGACCCCATTTTGGAAACTAGACCCCCTAAGGAACTTATCTAGATGCACAGTGAGCACTTTGAACCCCCAGGTGCTTCACAAAAGTTTATAACACAGAGCCGTGAAAATAAAAAAATCATTTTTTTTCTCAAAAAATGATTATTTAGCCCACTATTTTTTATTTTCACAATGGTTACAGGAGAAATTGGACCCAAAAGTTGTTGTCTAATTTGTCCTAAGTACGCTAGTACCTCACATGTGGGGGGGAACCACTGTTTGGGCACACGTCAGGGCTCGGAAGAGATGTAGTGACGCTTTGAAATGCCGACTTGATGGAATGGTCTGCGGGCGGGCAGAGCCCCTGATGTGTCTAAACAGTAGAAAGCCCCACAAGTGACCACATTTTGTAAACTAGACCCCTCAAGGAACTTATCTAGATGTGTGGTGAGCACCTTGAACCCCCACGTGCTTCACAGAAGTTTGTAATGCAGAGCCGTGAAAATAAAAAATCATTTTTTTCCTCAAAAACTGATTTTATTAACCCGCAATTTTTTATTTTCACAAGGGTAACAGGAGAAATTGGACCACAAAGTTGTACAGTTTGTCCTGAGTGCACTGGTACCCCATATGTGGGGGGAACCACTGTTTTGGCGCATGGGAGAGCTCAGAAGGGAAGGAGCGCCATTTTGGAATGCAGACTTGATGGAATGTTCTGCGGGCGTCATGTTGTGTTTGCAGAGCCCCTGATGTGCCTAAACAGTAGAAACCCCCCACAAGTGACCCTATTTTGGAAACTAGACCCCCAATGAGCTTTTCTAGATGTGTAGTGAGCACTTTGAACCCCCAAGGGCTACACAGAAGTTTATAACGCCGGGGCATGAAAATAAAAAATCATATTTTTTCCACAAACATGATCTTTTAGTCCCCAATTTTTTTATTTTCCCAAGGGTAACAGGAGAAATTAGACCTAAAAAGTTGTTGTCCAATTTGTCCTGGGTACGCTGATATCCCATATGTGGGAGAAACTACTGTATGGGCACACTTCGGGGCTCGGAAGGGAAGTAGTGACGTTTTGAAATGCCGACTTGATGGAATGGTCTGCGGGCGTCATGTTACGTTTGCAGAGTCCCTGATGTGCCTAAACAGTAGAAACTCCCCACAAGTGACCCCATTTTGGAAACTAGACCCCGCAACGAACTTATCTAGATGTGTGGTGAGCACTTTGAACCCCCAAGGGCTACACAGAAGTTTATAACGACGGGGCATGAAAATAAAAAAATCATATTTTTTCCACAAACATGATCTTTTAGTCCACAATTTTTTTATTTTCTCAAGGGTAACAGGAGAAATTAGATGCCAAAAGTTGTTGTCCAATTTGTCCTGAGTACGCTGATATCCCATATGTGGGAGAAAACTACTGTATGGGCACACGTCGAGGCTCGGAAGGGAAGTAGTGACGTTTTGAAATGCCGACTTGATGGAATGGTCTGCGGGTGTCATGTTACGTTTGCAGAGCCCATGATGAGCCTAAACAGTAGAAACCCCCCCAAGTGACCCCATTTTGGAAACTAGATCCCCCAAGGAACTCCTTTAGATGTGTGGTAAGCACTTTGAATCTCCAAGTTCTTCACAGAAGTTTATAACGCAGAGCCGTGAAAATAAAAAAATCATTTTTTTTCCACAAAAATAACTTTTTTAGTCCCCAATTTTTTTTTTCCCAACAGTAACAGGAGAAATTAGACCTCCAAAGTTGTTGTGCAATTTTTCCCGAGTACGCTGATACCCCATATGTGGGGGTAAACCACTGTTTGGGCACACGTCGGGGCTTGAAATCAAGGGAGCACTGTTTGACTTTTTGAACGCAAAATTTGCAGGAATCAATGGTGGCGCCATGTCACGTATGGAGACCCCATGATGTGCGTAAATAGTGGAAACCCCTCAATTCTAACTCCAACCCTAACCCCAACACACCCCTAACCCCAACCCTAACCCCTACACACCCCTAACCCTAATACAAACCCTAACCATAACCCTAACCCCAACACACCCCTAACCCTAATCCCAACTCTAACCATAAACCTAACCACAAGCCTAACCCTAATCCCAACCCTAACCCCAAAACACCCCTAACGCTTATCCTAACTCTAACCCTAACCACAAACCTAACCCTTATCCCAACCCTAACCCTAATTCCAACCCTAACCCTAATTCCAACCCCTACCCTAGTTCTAACCCTAAACCTAGTTCTAACCCTCAGGCTGGGTTCATATTGCGTTTTACCAGCCCATTCAACACGTAGCGTTGATGGGCTGGTAACGGTATAGCATAACGCGATCGCGTTATGCTATACCCACTAGTGCAGAGGAATCAGTGATGATTCATCTGTGCTAGCGGTGATGGAGCCCAGACGCTGCAGCCTGCGTCCAAGGCTCCGTCACTGAATGACGACACGTCGCGAACGCATGCCGCTTCACGCCATCCGTTGCGATGCGCACACAAATGGGGTGAATGGCAGCGTTAACGGACTGCGTTCCACCGCGTTATACCGCGGTGAAACGCAGTCCATCTAACGGACTGCCATAATGCAATATGAACCCAGCCTAACCCTAACCCTGAGGCCCCGTGCACACGTTGCGGATTCACTTGCGGATTTTTCTAAAATCCGCAGGTAAAATGACCTGCCTTTTACCTGCGTATTTAGCTCGGATTTACTGTGGTTTTCTCTGCGGTTTTACGCCTATAATGGAATAGGTGTAAAATCGCTGCGGAATCCGCACAAAGAATTGACATGCTGCGGATTTAAAACCGCAGCAAATCCGCGCTGAAAAATCCGCAGCATGTGCACAGCGTTTTTTTTACCATTTATTTGCATTGTACTGTACATAGTTTCTGGATCTGTTGTGGATCCGCAGCGCAAAATCCGCTGCGGATCCGCAGCAAAATCTGCAACGTGTGCACAGGGCCTAATAGGAAAAAAAAAAAATTCTTTATTATTTGTCCCTATCTATGACAGGGGGGGTTCACTTACTTTTTTTATTTTGATCACTGTGACAGTTTATCACAGTGATCAAAATAAATGTCTTGACTCTGCAGGGCGCACCATTTTCCAAGATGGCGGCGCCCATGAAGAATCCCGGGCAGCCGCCGGGAAGGATCCAGGGACATCGGTGGACCGGGAGAGGTGAGTATGGGGGTCGGAAGTGAGGGGGGGAGATCGGAAGGTGGGGGCAGCGGAGGCCAGGACGAGGGGAGCTGTTAGTGACGGTGGTGACCGATCACCCCCATCTTTCGGTGGCGGCGGCCGATCACCGCCGTGACATGGTGTGGGGGGGTCGGTTCTCGGTCTCCAGTCATGGATTGTAATTTTCACCAATTTTATTTGTGAAATATTACAGATTGCTCTGATTGGCTGTTTCACTTTTAACAGCCAATCAGAGCGATCGTGGCCACGGGGGGGTTAAGCCAACCCCCCTGTGGTGAAGCACAAAGGGTCACTGAATAGTCACCCGACCCGCAGGAACGCGATTCTTTCATGACGCCACATAGGCGTCACAGGTCGGATTGGCCCTGACTTTCATGACGCCTACGTGGCGTCACAGGTCGGGAAGGGGTTAAGGTCTTCAACTTTGGCCAAAGTTATCTGAACATAGAAATCTTCCAGGGTGCCAAAACATTTGCATCAACCCATTGTCCTTTTTGTAATTTTATAATTGTAAGAAATGACTATATATATATTTTTTTTCTTTAAATACAAAGGAAATGTGTCATCTTTAACTTTAGGACTTTTAGAGATCATTTCATCTCCAACTTGCTTAAGGGTATGTGCACACGTTGAGTATTTAGATGCGTTTCCGCAGCATCTTTGGACGCGTGGAATTGCATCAAATCCGCAGTGTAGTGCACAGTCAGTGTAATTCAATGTGAAATGAAGAATTGCTGTGCACATATTGCGGAAAAATCCACGTCGATTTGCAGAGGTTTTTTTTTCGCAGCATGTCAATTCAGGCAAATATTTATTCTCTCTCTCTCTCTCGCAGAATATCTGCAGAAAATTCCGCAGACTAATCTGCAGCGTGTGCACATACCCTTACTGTTCACAATAACAGTAATTTTATCAGGGGTGCAGAAACTTTTACATGCCATTGTACATGTAGGATCACACTTATACCGTTAAAGGGAATATGTCACCGCATTTTCGCCCTATGAGATAGGGCCACCGCCATCAGGGGCTTATAAACAGCATTCTGGAATGCTGTAGATAAGCCCCCGATGTTACCTGAAAGTGAAGAAAAACTAGTTATATTATACTCACCCAGGGGCGTTCCGCAGTCCGTTCGGGTCAGATGGGCGTCGCGGTCAGGTCCGGGGCCTCCCATCTTGTGACGAAGCCGGCGTCTTCTTTCTGTCCCATCGCGACTCCTGCACAGGCGCACTGCTCGGCCCTGGTGAGGGCAGAACAGAGTGCTATAGTGCGCAGGCGCCGGGAAAGGTTAGAGAGGTCCGGCGTCTGCGCACTGTAGTACTCTGCTCTGCCCTCACCAGGGCAGAGCAGTGCACCTGCGCAGGAGCCGTGATGGGACGGAAAGAAGAGGCCGGCTTCGTCACAAAATGGGAGGCCCCGGACCTGACCGCGACGCCCATCTGACCCGAACGGATGGCGGAACGCCCCTGGGTGAGTATGATATAACTCGTTTTTCTTCACTTTCAGGTGACATCGGGGGCTTATCTACAGCATTCCAGAATGCTGTAGATAAGCCCCTGATGGCGGTAGCCCTATTTCATAGGGCGAAAATGCGGTGACAGATTCCCTTTAAAAGCAGTACTTAACCCTAGAACGCATACCTGGGGCTTCGCAAGCCTGCTAGGTTAATTGTTTTCTATTTTCTGCAAGATTACTTTACTTAGAATTCTGAAACTCTAGGTATTCCTCAGGTATATAGTTGTTAGTAATTTCCAGTTGTTCATATATTTTTATGTTACAGGCATTTCGGTATAACAACTCTTTATTGGGAATACCCCATATTCACATACCTGGGGCATAGATAGACGCCGGTCAGATCACCTCAGTCCACACAGACACACTCCTCCAACTCCACTCCAGGGCCCAGGCAGCGCCACAGCTCAGCTCACACGGTACCTCTCTCCTCTCCGGCTCCGCCTCGTGACTAAAGAAGATGGCCGCGGCCGCGCCGCTACCCAATCACCGCACTGCAGAGATCAGTCCGCGGGGGCCGGGGCTGGCGGTGTGTTGCGGCGCTGCAAGCTGGCTGCAAAATAGTACCGGACATGGGCGTACCCAGGATCAAAACTAGGGGGGGGCAAGCCAATGTCACATCTTATACAGGTTACATCACATACACTGTACATTATACTGTATATTAGGTATGGAGCGTTAGAACTGTTGTATATTGTATAATACAGCAGTGTATGCGACACTACGCTGTATATACCATATATTATACATGTCAGGAGCGGTACCAGCAAGTCCGAGGATTGCAGTGCGATCCTCGCATGAGTTATACGGCCGTCTGTCTATGCCCTTGTTATAATAATACTGAAATATTAATCTATTATTAAAGTATTAAGGAGCTCACAAGTAAAAAAAGCCCCCTACCTCCCCTGTCCCCCACCCACACCCCAACAGCTCATCGTCTCACATGCACCCCTTAGTGTTCTGTCCCACTGACCCCACAATACCCCCATCCTCTTACATTCAACCCCAGTGACCTGTCCACCCTCTCTCACAATACCCCATCCTCTCACATCAACCCCTGTGCGCCAGCCCCCACAATATCCCCATCCTCTCACATTAACCCCCCCAGTGCCCTAGCCCCCACAATACCCCATACTCTTACATTCACCCCAGTGCCCTGTACCCCTCCCCCACAATATCCCCATCCTCTCACATTAACCCCCAGTGCCCTAGCCCCACAATACCCCATACTCTTACATTCACCCCAGTGCCCTGTACCCCTTCCCCACAATACCCCATCCTCTCACATTAACCCCCCCAGTGCCCTAGCCCCCACAATACCCCATACTCTTACATTCACCCCACTGCCCTGTACCCCTCCCCCACAATACCCATCCTCTCACATTAACCCCCCAGTGCCCTAGCCCCCACAATACCCCCATCCTCTTACATTCACCCCAGTGCCCTGTACCCCTCCCCACTGTACCCCCATCCTCTCACATTCCCCCACAGTGACCATGACATGCCAGAGCAGAATGAATTTAATAAATTCCATCCCCTCCTACCATGACGCTTGCAGCCAGGCAGTGGCTGAGGCAGGAGCAGGAAGTGTCCAGTGTATGCACACAGAGGGCACTAGGACCCAGTGTGGCTGAGACATTCAGAGTGTAATGTATGGTGTACAGTTCATATAGCGTCTTGTGCTTGGGTGCGAGGAAAACACATGAGACACAGGTTTCATATGGAAGGACTTGTATTACTTCATACAAGTAGGCAAAAGAGTCACACAGTTTGCAGGTACAGAGGCAGGAGACACAGCAGGCCAGAGTAACTTTAAGCTCAGCAATAACTCTCCACAATAGGTTCAGGATCTCTTCTCTGTTACCGTAATTCCCTTGCAAACATGGATTTACCAAACAGCAGGTTTCCAGAGTCCACAAGTGTTCCAAAGTTCCTCAGTAGGAAATAGCTGGAGTACCCAGTCCAAGGTTTCAGGAGTCAGGTCACAGGCTGACTGCAGGCTTGATTCTGAAGCACTGATTGCTCAGCTGAGGCTGCTTAAGAGGCAAGAGGGAGAGAATCAGGGCGGGAACATGAAAGCTGGAAACTCCATATTGACTGAGGGCAAGATAGCTGCAGCAAGACAGAAAGCAAAATGGCCGACGGAAAAACTGAGTTTCAAAGAACCTTACATTACTCCCCCCTTAGGGACAACCTCCGGATGACCTCAGACCAGGCTTGTCTGGGTACCTCTGATGAAACTGGTGGAGCAGGCGAGGAGCATTAACGTTATTGACCGGTTCCCATGAGTTGTCCTCCACTGGGTAGCCTTGCCATTTAATCAAATATTGTAACTGATTTCTGTACAACCTGGAATCTAGAATCCTTTCCACCATAAATTCTTCCTGACCATCGACCAGCACTGGGTCAGGGCAAGGAGAAGAACGTCCAGGAAACGTATTGGGTGTTGCAGCCTTTAGTAGGGATACATGAAAGACAGGGTGGTGTCATGGGTGCATCGCCACGAAGATCGTCGCGATTGCACATTCTGACTTCTCACAGCTGAGCTGCTGTTTCTTTGTGTTTGGTAATGAGAGAGTTAATTTTACCTAGCTCTTTGCTAAGACTAGGTCCAGCCTCGCCCGGCTGCTTTTGATTATGTTCTAATTAGATTCCTTCATATACCTGCCAGTCTGGGTGTTAGACGCCGGTGAAAGCATTCATGTAGTCTAGCAGACTGGAGCGGTTCTGAGAATACTTAAGCTAAGAGCTCCTTAGTTGTTTTTACTCTTATAGCTTATAGTTTATCTCTGAGACCTTAGGTGTTCCTACTGTGTGTGAGTGTTGTATGTAAGACTTTATTTACTTTATTTCTTGTCTTTCTTGTATGTCTTTCTGTTCATTAACCGTTACCTGTTCATTCCCTTTGGTGGTAATCAGGGTCCTTCTTAGGACTAGATTACAGTTGGCAGGGATTGATAGGAGACAGGGTTTACGCTGGTGGCCTGGACCTCTGTACCTTCAACAGTACCTCCAGGTAGAGGGATTAGTTAGGACCCCAGTTTAGGGTCAGCATAGACCCCGGTCACCCTCTAGCCGGAGACAGCGTATAACGGATTCCGTATTGACCCACTGGACTTTCTGTCAGGTAATTCTATGTTATCATATATCTATGCGCATGTTATATTGTATGTTGCCCTTTTGATATAAATTACTGACATCACATATATATATATCTGCTATACAGCGTGACATTTTCACCGGCCCTACTAAAGATTCTCTCCAGCTGTCATGGATCCAGTAGCCCAGCTGGCCCAGCAGTTGCAGGGGTTGTCCATAGAGTTTGCAGACATTAAGTCCAAGGTTTTGTCCCCCCCGGAGCAAACCAGATCTGAACCTAAGGTTGCTCTCCCGGACAGGTTCACTGGTGGGCGGGACAAATTTTTTACCTTCCGGGAGGCATGTAAATTGTACTTTCGGCTGCGGCCTCGGTCATCTGGGAGTGAAGAGCAGAGGGTGAGAATTGTTATCTCGCTCTTACAAGGGGACCCTCAATCTTGGGCGTTCTCTATTCCTCCAGGCTCCCCAGATCTCCAGTCAGTGGATCGATTTTTTACTGCCCTGGGTCTGGTATATGATGATCCGGATCGAGTCTCCCTTGCTGAAACAAAGTTACGTAAAATACGGCAAGGAAATCGTCCAGCGGAGGAATATTCTTCTGAGTTCCGTAGATGGGCAACAGATACTCAGTGGAATGACCCAGCTCTTAGGAGCCAGTTTTGTCAAGGGTTGTCTGACAAATTAAAAGATGTGTTGGCTCAGTATGATTCTCCTCCATCACTGGAGGCTGCTATGGCCCTCGCTATTCGCATTGATAGACGACTTCGGGGAAGACGCGAGGTAACTCCGCCTCCCGTGATGACTCCACCTACTACTAAAGTCCCTTATACTGAGGTTCCCCTGGTCTGTTCTGAGGAACCCATGCAGTTGGGAGGGACATCATTTTGTAGGAGGGAATCGGCGGTGCACCGCAAGACTAGAAGGTGTTTCTTTTGCGGGAGAGAGGGACATTTTGTTGGGGGGTGTCCATCCCGGGCCTCTTTGAGCAAAGGAGTTAACCTGGGAGTGTGTATTTCGTCCCCAAATCCCTCTCAGTTTCTCGTGCCTGCGGAGGTGGTGATTGGTACTAGAACTGAGAGGATTTCTGTTTTTCTTGATAGTGGGTCCGGGGCTAATCTGGTGGACGCTCGGTTTGCCCAGGTGCATGGTATGCAACTGAGTGTATTGGCCAAACCAGTCCCTATAGTCTCTATTGATTCTAGACCTCTCGGTCAAGGTAGCTTGGTACAAGCTGTTCATAACATAGATCTTCGAGTAGGGACAATACATAAAGAGCAATTGTCTTGTTATGTGTTGGAGGGTCTACCTACTCCTATTGTGTTGGGACTTCCTTGGTTGGCTAAACATAACCCAGTGATTGATTGGCAATCCAGAAAGATAAGCCAGTGGGGTGAATTTTGCAGGAATAACTGCATGAGCACGGTCATCGGTGCGGTTGTGCCTAGGACTTTGCCTCCTTTTCTGGAGGACTTTGGGGAGATGTTCTCAGAGGAGGGGTGTAAAGAGTTACCTCCTCATCGCGCATATGACTGCTCAATAAAGTTGCTTCCTGATGCCTTATCTCGTACTTTCCCAGGGGCCGGGAAGACGGATGATCCGGTTCCTATTCCTCAGGAGGGAGTTGTAGTGTCAGCTGTATGCTCTGAGCTTGAGGGGGAGGTATTGGGGGCTCAGGGGGACGCCCTGTGGGACTTCCAGGGAGACTGATAGTTCCAGATCGCTTAAGACTGAAGGTTACGGGGAACCGTTACAAACGGATGGCTGATAGGAGGAGAGTTTCTGGTCTAGATCTGAAGGTGAACGATCTGGTTTGGTTGTCTACCAGGAATATAAAACTTAAAGTTTCCTCCTGGAGGTTGGGTCCCAGATTCATCGGGCCGTACAGGATCAGTTCCATAATTAATCCTGTGGCATTTCGTCTGGACCTCCCTCCTACGTTTAAAATTCATAATGTGTTTCACAAGTCATTACTTAAAAAGTATGTGGCACCAGTCATACCGTCACCTCTACCTCCTCCTTCAGTGGTAGTCAATGATAACGTGGAATTTCATGGGTCGAAAATCATTGACTCACGTCTCAGTCGCCGATCCCCTCAGTACTTAGTTCATTGGAGGGGGTATGGTCCTGAGGAGAGGTTGTGGGTCCCTGCGTCTGATGCTAACGCAGATCGATTGGTTCAGACCTTTCACACAACTTACCCGGACAGACCTGGTCATGAGGGTCCGGAGGCCCCTCGTAGAAGGGGGGGGTACTGTCATGGGTGCATCGCCACGAAGATCGTCGCGATTGCACATTCTGACTTCTCACAGCTGAGCTGCTGTTTCTTTGTGTTTGGTAATGAGAGAGTTAATTTTACCTAGCTCTTTGCTAAGACTAGGTCCAGCCTCGCCCGGCTGCTTTTGATTATGTTCTAATTAGATTCCTTCATATACCTGCCAGTCTGGGTGTTAGACGCCGGTGAAAGCATTCATGTAGTCTAGCAGACTGGAGCGGTTCTGAGAATACTTAAGCTAAGAGCTCCTTAGTTGTTTTTACTCTTATAGCTTATAGTTTATCTCTGAGACCTTAGGTGTTCCTACTGTGTGTGAGTGTTGTATGTAAGACTTTATTTACTTTATTTCTTGTCTTTCTTGTATGTCTTTCTGTTCATTAACCGTTACCTGTTCATTCCCTTTGGTGGTAATCAGGGTCCTTCTTAGGACTAGATTACAGTTGGCAGGGATTGATAGGAGACAGGGTTTACGCTGGTGGCCTGGACCTCTGTACCTTCAACAGTACCTCCAGGTAGAGGGATTAGTTAGGACCCCAGTTTAGGGTCAGCATAGACCCCGGTCACCCTCTAGCCGGAGACAGCGTATAACGGATTCCGTATTGACCCACTGGACTTTCTGTCAGGTAATTCTATGTTATCATATATCTATGCGCATGTTATATTGTATGTTGCCCTTTTGATATAAATTACTGACATCACATATATATATATCTGCTATACAGCGTGACATGTGGATTCTCATAGCTCTGGGCAGTTGAAGACGACAAGCAACGGCACTTATAATTTTACTGATTTTATAGGGTCCAATGTACTTATGTCCCAATTTAGACGATGGAATCTTTAACATAAGATTTCTGGTTGACTGCCAGACCAAGTCTCCTACCTTGAAAGCTGGTGCAGGTTTACGAAATTTATCTGCTGCTTTCTTGTACCTTTCCTGAGCCAATTCCAGATTTTCCTTTAGAAGATCCATATTCTTTTGTAAAGAAGTGATTCTTTCAGCCACTGCCGGCAAGGGCGTATCTATGGGAAATCGAGGAAGAATGTTAGGATGATAACCTAGATTGGAGTAAAAAGGAGACTGCTTAGTGGAGGCGCTCTGAGAGTTGTTATAAGAGAACTCAGCCAGTGGGAGTAGATCCACCAATCATCCTGTAGATGGCAGATAAAGCAGCGGAGATACTGCTCCAGGGTCTGATTGGTTCGTTCTGTCTGTCCATTAGTCTGGGGATGAAAAACAGAAGAAAGGTTTACTTTAATGTCCAATGCGGCACAAAAATTTTGCCAAAACCTTGAAGTGAATTGCACCCCTCGATCCGAAATGACCTCATCCGGTACTCCATGCAAGCGAAACACATTCTTAATCATCAAATCTGATGTCTGTTTTGCAGTGGGCAAGCCGACACAGGGGATAAAATGAGCCGCCTTTGTTAAACGATCGACCACCACTAGAATGGTGTTCTTCCCTTGAGAGGTTGGTAACTCCACAATGAAGTCCATAGAAATGGATCCCCACGGGCGGGACGGGGTGGGAAGGGGTTGCAACAGACCAGTTGGTGAGGAGCGAGGTGTTTTGCATCTTGCACAGACTTCACATGAAGTGACATAGTTTAAAACATCTTTCCTGTAAGTGGGCCACCAAAAGAAACGAGAAAGAAATTCTTGTGTCTTTAGAATTCCTCTAAGCCCAGCTATCTTGGAATCGTGGATGAGTTGCAATACTCTCAATCTGACTGTTTCAGGTATATACAGACGTTGTCCCTGAATCCACACACCATTCTTAAAGACAAGACTTACGTCCCTTGGGGTTGTGCCAACAAAGAACCCGCATGGTATGCCTCCTTGATGTCCTTAAGTAGGTCTTGATTATGAATCACTCCCAGGAATCTAGAGTCAGGAAGAATAGTCTTAGGAGGAGTAAGTGGAGGTGTCTCTGCTGAATGAATCCTAGAGAGTGCATCAGCCTTTCCATTGCGCGATCCTGGCCTATAAGAAATTACAAAATTAAATTGATTTAGGAAAAGATTCCAGCGAGCCTGGCGAGGAGTCAGGCACTTAGCCGACCTGATAAATTCAAGGTTACGATGGTCTGTCAGGACGACTATTTGCTGTGCAGCTCCCTGAAGAAGGTGTCTCCATTCCTTGAAGGCGGCAATAATGGCCAACAATTCTCTATTGCCCACATCGTAGTTCCTCTCAGCCGAAGACAACCGCTGGGAAAAGAAGGCACAGGGATGCAAGACATTCTTCTCACCTGTTCTCTGAGAGAGTATAGCTCCAACGGCACAGTCTGAAGCATCCACCTCTATTATGAAAGCAAGTTCGGGGTTGGGATGTACTAAGATAGGTGCGGTGGTAAATTTATCCTTTAGACGGGAAAATGCTTCCTGGGCTTGCGGGGTCCAGGAGAACCTAGACTCTTTCCGGGTAAGTTGGGTGATAGGTGACACTATCTCAGAGAAATTCCTAATGAAACGTCTATAGAAGTTGGCAAACCCGATGAAGCGCTGCACCTCCTTCACATTTCTAGGAATTGGCCAATCCTTGATGGCTTGGGTCTTGCTTCCATCCATACTAATCCCTTGTGTAGACAGTACATACCCCAGAAATTGAATTTCGGTCCTATGGAATTCACACTTTTCAAGTTTGATGTAAAGATGGTTTTGTCTTAGGCGTTCTAAGACCATTCTCACATGTCCATGATGTTAATCTGTGGAGTTAGAAAAATTTAGAATATCATCCAGATAAATCACCACGAATGTATCTAGGAGATCCCTGAAGATGTCATTCACCAAGTGTTGGAAAGTGGCTGGGGCGGTACTCAGACCAAAAGGCATAACTAGATATTCAAAGTGTCCATAGCGTGACCTGAATGCAGTCTTCCATTCATCCCCAGGTCTAATACCGACCAAGTTATAGGCCCCACGGAGATCCAGTTTAGAAAAAAATTTGGCATGCCGCACTCTCTCCAATAACTCAGGGATTAAAGGCAATGGATAACGGTTTCTAATAGTAACCTTATTGAGTTCCCTATAGTCTATGCAGGGTCTCAGAGATCCATCTTTCTTCTTCACAAAGAAGATGGGTGCACCTGCAGGAGAAGAAGAGGGGCGTATGAAGCCCTTGGCTAGATTTTCGTCTATGTAATCCTTCAAAGCCTTTAGCTCGGACCCCGCCAGGGGGTAGATCTTACCAAAAGGTATCTCTGCTCCAGTCAATAATTCAATTGGACAATCATATGGACGGTGAGGGGAAGCTGGTCAGCGTTCTTCTTGTCACATAAATCCACATAGTCCTGGTATACAGCTGGTAGTTCAGGGACTGACATGGTTCCTTTAGGAACAGAGCAGGCTGAAACTCCTGGACTCATCTGTTTCTCCGGAAAGTGTAATTCCTTGGTCTCCCAGTTAATCGTTAGGGTTCTGAGCCTGCAGCCATGGTAGCCCTAGAATAATGGGAAAGTGGGGAGAAGAGATAAGCATAAAGGACAGTTTCTCCTGATGATCTTTACCCATAAGGACTCTCAAAGGCTCCGTTTCCTGATCCACTGGTCCAGAGGTCAGCAGGGAGCCATCCACAGTCTCCATCTGTACTGGAGTAGCCTTCTTCACTGAACGTATCCCCTGTTTCAGAGCAAAGGAGATATCCATAAAATTTCCACTTGCTCCTGAGTCGATCATAGCAGAGCTAGACACCCAGACTGAGTCAACCCAGAGTTTGATGGAAAGGAAGCAATGAGAATTGTTTTTTTTTACAACTCAGCTGGGACACCGCTGAGGAAACTTGAAAAATTGCAGCGTTTACACCGTCATCGTCCTCAGAACTAACGGAGTTTAAGTCCGAGAAATCAAGATCTCTTGCAAAACTGTAAACTGTAAAGCGCTGCGGAATCTGTTAGCGCTTTATAAAAATAAAGATTATTATTTTATTATCTTGCAGCAGATCTCTCTGGAGCCTGAGGCTCGGACATGACAGATCTCCTCTCGCAACACTCACAGTGAATGACTGCTGCAGTAGTCTTACGAGAACGGCTGGGGCAGTTTATAATGAAGTGCCCTGACTTACCACAGTAGAAACATAGATTTTCCTTTAAACGATGTTCTTTGCGTGCATCACTAACCCGTCTTTGTAAAGAGTCCACCTGCATGGGTTCAGATTCTGGTTCCCGTGTGATCCTACTCAAAGGTTCCTTAGCTGAGGAGGGAGGTAGGAAAAGGTTAGTGCGATTATTTTCGAACCATCTCTCTTGTCTGCGTTCAGTCAGACGAGCATCAATACGGATACAATAGTTAATAAAGTCACCTAACGCAGTGGGAGGGTCGGCACGAGCAAGTTCATCCTTAATCAGTGGAGACAACCCTTTCCAAAAAATAGATCTTTTGGCGGAAGTGTCCCAAGTGGTATCGAGAGCCCATCTCCTGAAATCCAAGGCATATTCGGCTACTGAGCGCTTACCTTGGCGCAAAGTTAACATGGCTGCTTCAGCTGTTGCAACCTCGATTGGGGTCATCAAACACCTGATCCATGGCTGAAATGAAAGCATCAAGATGATTCAAACATTCATCCCCAGTCTCAATCAGAGAGTTTGCCCACATCAAAGCCTTGTTGGTAAGCAACATGATTATAGTAAGCACTTTGGATCGTTCAGTGGGAAATTGTGAAGCATGTGCAGAGAAAAATAGATTGCATTGGTTAATAAATCCCCTGAATTTCTCACGTTCACCGCCAAAATGAAAAGGGGGTAACTTGGGGATCCCAGAACTCGGGGTTATGCAGGAGCCTGGACTCGTTCCTCTAGAGCCTCAATCTGGCTCGTAAATCCTGGGTAGTTTGTCCAAACACTTGCAAATTGTGATTAGTGAGGTCCTGTAGGCTTGCAAAACGGGTCTTTAAAGTCTGTATATCTGCACAGATTGTATCAGTCATTCCGCAAAGCTCCTTTATGCGAGCCTCCATCTTCCAGATCTTTTAAGGCAGAAGTACTGGAAAGAGAGAAGAGAAAAAAAAAAAAAAAAACACAATAGTGTTTACCTGTGGTAACACTCCAGAGTAAAATTAAGGGAATGCGCTCACCTGGAATGGTTGTGAGAAGTCACAACCACTGTCATCACAGAAGGTATAAACGGACATCTGATATCCACAGTCACAGCAGACACGGCCTTCCCAGACCCAGCAGACACTAACATTGGCTTCAGAATCTTGTAATGTAAGGTGTACAGTTCATATAGCGTCTTGTGCTTGGGTGCGAGGAAAACACATGAGACACAGGTTTCATATGGAAGGACTTGTATTACTTCATACAAGTAGGCAAAAGGGTCACACAGTTTGCAGGTACAGAGGCAGGAGACACAGCAGGCCAGAGTAACTTTAAGCTCAGCAATAACTCTCCACAATAGGTTCAGGATCTCTTCTCTGTTACCGTAATTCCCTTGCAAACATGGATTTTCCAAACAGCAGATTTCCAGAGTCCACAAGTGTTCCAAAGTTCCTCAGTAGGAAATAGCTGGAGTACCAAGTCCAAGGTTTCAGGAGTCAGGTCACAGGCTGACTGCAGGCTTGATTCTGAAGCACTGATTGCTCAGCTGAGGCTGCTTAAGAGGCAAGAGGGAGAGAATCAGGGCGGGAACATGAAAGCTGGAAACTCCATATTGACTGAGGGCAAGATAGCTGCAGCAAGACAGAAAGCAAAATGGCCGACGGAAAAACTGAGTTTCAAAGAACCTTACACAGAGCCAGCACGGCAGAAAGTGAAACTACAGCTGCTGCCGGCCAGGAAGGAAGGAAGGAAGAAGCTCCGTCCTCTGGTGAGACAGCAGCTCCGTGCACTGCGCACACTTACGCCCATGGTACCGGATCGCCGCTCTGATTCTCTCCCGGTTCGGGGAACCAGCTGCTTTTTGAACAACAGGTTCCATCGAACCGGGGAGAACCGGCTGAATCCCACCCCTGGTTATGCGTTCTAGGGTTAAACAGAATCTGTCACCCAATTTTAGCCATATCAGCTAAAAATATGACTGAATATGAGTCCCATAAGCAACCTATCGGTATGTAGCTTATATCCTGATACCCCCCGTTTTGATAGCAAAATACCTTTGAAAAGTTCGGATTTTTTTCTGTAAATCAGGGTGGTCCAGTTTGGAGGGGGGCGTTTTCTCTCTTCTCCCCCCCTACTCCTCGGCATCTCTTGCGTATGAATCGCACAGATGGCGTGGTGTTCCCGCAATTGCACTTTTTTGAAATTCCCCCCGCGCATGCGCAGTGTGCTTTGCCCAACAGTGGGCAAGCACAAAATCATTACAACGCATGCGCAACTCTTTCCTTGCCCCGGAAATGACTGCTTGCCTTGGACGACTTCCGGAGCAAGGAAAGTGAAGGCCAATAGTTGCGCATGGGAGGAATTTCAAAAGCGCAATCGCGGGAACACTACGCCGTCTGTGTGATTCACAGACGGCGATACGCAAGAGATGCCGAGGAGGTTGCTTATGGGATGCACTATTCAGTCATATCTTTAGCTGATATGGCTAAAATGGGGTGACAGATTCCCTTTAATTACAATTATTTTTCCATTGCTGGCTATGCCTAGAGTATTATTGGTGACTCTCTTTGGCTACTGATGTTTCAAAATGGGCAGTAAATTCTCTGCAGAGTTGAAAAAGACTGAAACATAGAAATATAGCATAACATTCTGAATAGTCCAAAATATTGGGGAATAAACTAGCTCACCGTGTGCTGATGTTCATAATCTCAGACACGAACCATGCTTCTGCATTCCAATTTGAATTTGAAAGAAAATCCTTAGTCAAGCCATGAGGATAAAGCAATAAAATCTTCTTTATTTATATATAATGATAAACATGTTAAAACAGAGAGACATCATAAAAATGAGGTGCAAACTTATAAATTTTTAGCTGTTTGCTGGCTCTTAATCATCCATGATATGAAATTAAATTTACGTAACATAATAAGTTCAGTGTGCACATTGCATACTGTCAGGATTCAGCTATCCGCAGTGCAATAGAAGCAGTGATGTAGTTTTATCCCAGGAAATCCCTTTAATAGTATTTGTAACATTCCTATGCTTTGAGCTCCCGTAGTGGTGACTAGAGTTGAGCGAAACCGGTCGGTCAGATTCAAAAGTCGCTGACTTTCGCCAAAGTCGGGTTTCGTTGGCCAAAACCCGACCATAGCGTGCATTCGGTCATGCGGTCGTCGACCCCAGCGCCCAAGTCGGTTTTCCCATAATGCTTGCAGGTGCATTTTTTCAGCCAATGAGCAAGGACGTACCCTGTGGGCAACAAGATGACATGTGCAGCGTACACCACCATCTTAGAGAAGGGCATTGCAGTGATTGGCTTGCTTTGGGGGGTGTCATAGTGTCTATAAAAGCCCTGAGCTCCGACCTCCTTTTTACTTCTGCCGATATTAACAGTAGGGAGAGGTTGCTGACTGTTTATCAGTAGGGAGAGAGTTAGGCAGAAAAGAGAAGTTCTTCTGTGCTTGTGCTGATAGCAATTGTGCTGTACAGTTAGTGTGCAGTGACATGGGAGGATTTTCTTGTGTGCAGCAGCGCTGGTTATTAGGCTGCCTGATAGCTGTATTGCTGTGTGTATACTGCTGTGCAGACTGCTTTTTACACAGCACTAATACTTTTATTCTTTTTTTTCTGCACACTTACCGACCGTTCATTTTTTCCCACACCATATAGAGCTGTACGCTCCTCACACACTACCGTGTGCCGGCTGGTATCTCGGACAAATACATGCTGACTATCTGTGTGTGACTCCGGAAATATATATGGAGATTGCAATTTTCCCCTACACCGTATAAAGCTGCACGCTTCTGAGACAGTACCGTATATCTGCTCTTTGTATTACGGTCAAATCCACACTGAGTGATTGTCTGTGTGTGACTCCGGAAATATATACGGAGATTGCAATTTTCCCCTACACCATATACAGCTGTACGCTTCTGAGACAGTACCGTATATCTGCTCTTTGTATTACGGTCAAATCCATACTGGGTGAGCGTCTGTGTGTGACTCAGGAAATATATACGGAGATTGCAATTTTCCCCTACACCGTATACAGCTGTACGCTTCTGAGACAGTACCGCATATTGCTCTTTGTGTTACGGTCAAATCCATACTGAGTGATCGTCTGTGTGTGACTCCGCAAATATATACGGAGATTGCAATTTTCCCCCTACACCATATACAGCTGTACACTTCTGAGACAGTACCATATATCTGCTCTTTGTATTACAGTCAAAATCTATACTGAGTGATCGTCTGTGTGTGACTCCGGAAATATATACGGAAATTTAAACAGATGCATGGGTCAATAGGCATGGCCAGGACCGTTACGTGTCCATCACTGCGCACTGGGTTAATGTGGTGGATGATGGCTCCACGAGGGACAGTGATAGTGGGACAGTGCTCCCCAGCCCACGGTATAGGCAACAGTTGGCTGTAGGCGTTCGACCCTCCTCCTCCTCCAGAAGCAAAAGCTCGTCGACAGAGCTCAGTCGCACGAGCACTCCATCCGCAGCTGCCAGTGTTGCACACGAGGTGTCCCACTATCGATCAGCTAGTGGAAGCGTCAGCAGGCTGTTTTAAAGATGATGTCTTTGGGTGACAACAGACAACCGTGGAGGTACTGGCCGACTACTTGCAGCGAGAAACTGAGTCATGGCTGGTGTAAGGCGGCGGTGTTCACACCGTGCAGTAACTGAGGCAGTGACCCAAGCAAGTCCAAAGTAAACAGCTTTTATTCAGCAACTCACGGGTAAAACAGGAAAAGTCCTCCGGTACGCAGCCGGGGTAACATCAGTTCATAAACACTGGTTGCCGGGAAACAATGGCCGCGCTGGGCCGAACAGAGCCTGACAGGTGCAGAGCCGTCCCAGGCGTGGGTTCAGCTACACACAATCCTGTGGAGCTTTCCTGCTATGCTCCTTGCAGGGTCCCAAAATAGAACAACACTAATCCTTAGTGCAGGAGTTTTAAAGACCTGTGGCAAAAGCCACTGGAAAACCCGGGTTGGAGGGAGGAGGCCCGCCCCACTGCCTCCTGTGACCTCCTCCAAGAAATGAAGGCCCTGCCGGATTTTACTTAAATCTGCCTTAGCCAGGTAGTCTGACTAGGTCATTGCTCACCTTCATTCCTGCATTGCAGCCGCAGCTGTGTGTGTGACTGCAATGCACTCCAATGGCTCTAATAGGTCTCTGTACACATTCGGGGGAAATATAACGTCCCTCGTAAACGATCCCGGTCACTGCCTCACATATCCCCCCCTCTGTTCAAACTTGTGGGGTTGAACATTTGCCACCATACAGGGTGCCCGGGACAGGGCATCCGCGTTTGCTTGCAACTTCCCAGGGCGATGTTCTACAGAGAAACTGAAATTTTGCAGTGACAGGAACCACCTGGTGACTCGCCATTTCCTCTCCTTTGCATTCCTCATCCATACCAAGGGTGAGTGGTCCATCACCAAGCGGAACTGACGCCCGAGTAAATAATAACGTAGTGATTCCAAGGCCCACTTAATAGCCAAACACTCCTTCTCTACTACGCTATAGTTTTTCTCTGCCGGGACAAGTTTTCTACTCAAGTAGGTGACCGGGTGCTCTTCACCATTCACTTTTTGTGACAAACCCCCCCCTAGTCCCCACCTCCGAGGCTCGTTTTACAATGAAAAGGTTTCATTGAATTTGGGGGGATGAGGGACCCCGCTGCCCCACGGGCCAATTTATGGCGAAAGGCTTCTTTTTGCCGAGGGTTCCAAACCGAACCATTACGTTTCTTCCTTTTAAGAGACGGTTAGGGGCCCCCGTTCGCCCGGCAAAATTGGGATAAAACCGCGGTAAAACCCAAGGTGCCAAGGAGCCCCCACCCGTTTTGTACCATGGGGTTTTGGCCGTTTTTTATGGCCTCAATTTTTTTTGTTTGGGGCTTGATAGTCCCGGCCCAAATACCCCAAATACGAGCTTCCTCCGGCCCATGCCAATTTTTTTTTGGTTTGCCGTTTAACCCCCCCCCCCTCGAGGAATCCAGCACCCCTTTACGGTGTTAGGGGGTTGCCAGTCGGTGCTAAATTGTGTATCAACTGTAGGGGAATATTCCGATGAGGCTTGACACTATGTCCATCAAACTTGAAATGTAGCCGGGGCCCCATTAACCCAAAAAATAAGACCACAAGTGAAATAGACCCTCCGGGGTTACGAAGCGGTCTTTTTCCCTTGCCGAATCTGTGGAAAGGGACCGCCAAAAACCCCCTTTGGGAGATCGGCGGGTAAAGTACTGGGGCCCGCCCCATCCCAAAACAGCTCGCCACCCGGGGCATTGGATATAGGCGAACTTTTTACACTTCATTCAATTTCCGGAAATCATTACGAAGCGTAAC